>JAQMWT010000624.1:0-47065 GCA_029834535.1 Chrysophaeum taylorii | reverse complement strand
TTCTGTTGGTGCTGATATTGCGGCGTCTGCTTGGGTGCTTGTGCTCGATGGCCTTGGCAGCGTGCTGATAGCGAGGCAACTCCGCTAATAGTCCTGGCACTCCTGGCACTAGATGTATGCGTACATGTGCCAGACTTGCCCTCGTTTCAAACTGTACTTCGAAATTGGTTTCCATTGCGAGTGCATATGCACAGCCTGCGCTATTGCATACGCCTGCGCTCCCCTCCCCATTTTGCAGTCGGCTAATAATGATTCGCCGCCCCTGCTTCCCTCTCCCCCCACGGCACTCGCCTCCGTACTCCTCTCCGGCATTTGGCAGTCGGGTATTAAGAACCTCTCGGAGGGTGCCCTGGCCGGGGAGGGTGTTCTGCTCCCCTTGCAGACTCAGGGAGGACAAGCTCGTGCGCGATGAAGGTCAGACCACCTGAGCCGTAGACCCTCGACTCTCACAGGGCACGTCGAATCTTCGGCTGGGTGTGCGGGTGCTTTAAGGCACAGCCTGACACCACGCCTAGACCTGATGGACGGCAGCGAGAGAAACACTTGGCGAGACGGCGAGCGATTGATATCGCCCTTCCCTGCTCGGAGAGTGAAAAGAAACACAACACGCGCGGCGACTAACAAACTCCGTTGTCCGTTGCTACACACGCTGCACAGCCTGAATTAAGTGGAGGGCAGGTGTGAGCAGTCAGTCACTTGATGCGTAGAGGTATGATTCGAAATGTTTCTGAACCAAACATGGTGTGTTTACATAGAGATTGTGAACAAATTGTGGCTTGTAAAAGAAGATAGGCCTAGATGAAACTCGACAAAACAATCTGATCATGTGTGGGTACGTGTCCTGAAATCGAAACGGGGCGTGCTGATTTCGCGTCAGCTAGGGGTGAAGTCTAAGGAGAAGCGTAGTCTTGTCGGATACCAAAAAAATGTAAAAAGAAGTCACCATGTGTTTGCGCCGTCAAGCACACCATCACTATAGGTGATCACCCTTTGGGTTGTCAAAATCGAGTGCTAAAAGGGGGAGTGCGGTGGTTTGCGCAAGGGGTTTGTTCATAGCCTGGGAAGGTGTGGGTGGCTGGGTCGGCCAAGGTACCCAGAGGGTGGTGCCTGCGGGTTCCTGCGGCACGTGTCGATACTCATGGAGATACACAAGAAGAAGTTAGGGAGCCAACTAAGTTGCGGCGTCGTGAAATTGACACGAGTCTGGATTGTTGCTCAAAGAAGGTGGACGACGAAGTAGCTTGCGACGTCCTTCTTTTGGTAGCTTGTGCTTCGCACGTCAGGTGCGAGCGAAGAAACGACTCTCGTTACCGTGCAGAGACTGTCGATTTTGACTTTAGAGAGCACCTTACCAAAGAGCATGACATCGCCGATGGCACACAACTTCGGAGTATGGACGGGCACGCGCGAGAGTCTGGTGCACATAAACTTGCACAAGTGCCGCTCAGGACTATTTCGGAGTTGCCTCGCGATTAGTACGCTACCAAGGCTGCCGAGCACGAGCACGATAATTGTCGAACGGATGTAGCGTGACCGGAGCGTGTGCTGGGCGTATGAGTGGGTCTCGCGGAGATAATCCTTCGCACGCAAGGGACACACCGTAATTTCGTCTCCACCGCCTCCACATCGCAGCTTGGTGGGGAGCTGCGTAGTCACCGCCACGTCGAGCATGAAGTAGAAGACCCCGAGCTGGCGGGAGAACCACCGTAAAGGGCGCGGGTAGTCGGCAATCGCTCGGATGAAGCCGCTGAATTGGCTCGTGAGGAGGGCCGTTCCCATCCAGCTGCTCATTTTGTGCTTGTCGCGGCATGCACCAACCAAAAATAACAAAAAAGCAAGCCCGTAAAGGCAGCAGATCCAAGTCGCAGCGAGGAAGTGCAGGAACGCGCGAGAAGTGCGTCGTAGTCCTGCGAGGAGGTACATGGGAACAACGGTTGGGAGCGCGCCGAACAGAAGCAATCGAAGGGCATGGACAGCGACAAAGGCAGTAAGAGCTGGCAACGGTGCGTACTTTCCGCAACGCACCTCGTGCGCGACTTGGATGCCGAGGTCGTCGACAAGCACCCAGGACATCATCGAGGTCACGAACCCGATCGTCGGTTCAATGAGAGCGATGCCGACAACGTCGCGAGCGTTGCTTGCGAGCCGAATGTCGAGACTTGAGCACGCCAGACCAATCACCACCGAGATGGCTGCGTGCTGGATAAAAAGCACCGTGCTGAGTCCAGGATCCCGCCAAGCCAATTTGCATTGCCGGCGACAGTGGATCCACAGGTGAAGGATCATGGCTCTGGGACGAGGTGGTGGCTTCAACGCAACTACCTCTTTCGGCCGTGGTGATGGTGGTTTTTGTTGTTGTAGCTTCGCGTCATTATCATCGTCAAGGTCATCGAGGACCTTGAGGTGAGCGATGATAGCTTCTGCTGCGTTGGCATCACCGCGTAGAAAAGTGCCCGGCACTTTGTCCCGGGGACCGCTGAAGTAGCACACACCTCCTTTACCCAGCAGAACAATGGTGTCGAATAGGAGAAATATCTCAACACGAGGGCTGTGAAGTGATGCCAAGATGACCCAGTGTGTTGCGCAGGCGAGCGAGTATAAGTTTCTCGTTAACTGCAGCGCATCACTCGCCGAGAGACCGGTTGTCGGCTCGTCCAAAAGCAGCCATTCGCGAGCGGACAGAATGCCATCGACGCCCAGTGCCGCGCGCCGCCGCTCACCTCCGGAAAGTTGTGATGTTCTTGTGCGCGCAACTCGTCTCAATCCCACGAAGTCGATCGTGGCGTCTACAATGCCTTGATGGCGCAATGCCCGAAGTTCCGCGTGGTACGCAAACAGCTCCTTGACGTTCAACCATTCGGGCAGCTGCGCATTTTGCTGCACATATGCAACTGGGTGCTGCTGTGCGCGGCCAGTTGCCGGTACCCTTCCTGCGATCGCTTTTAGCATTGTCGATTTACCGCTTCCTGAGTTGCCGAAAATTGCGGTAAGAGTGGCGGCATTTGCACTGAATGACACTTCGCGCAGAAGCGGCTTGCCGTTAGGGGCGATAACAGAAAGCTGTTCCACATGGAGTGCTGGGACACTCTTGTGCGAGGAAGCATCATTGAGTAGTGCCGCGAGATACTGCGCGTCTGGTTCTTTCTCAACAATGTCATTGTCGTCGTTCTCCTCCTCCTTAGAGCGGACATCACAGTGCTTGTCGACGGCCTCGCAAGGCTCGAAATTACCTGGGACGATGACTTGCGTCGTCGTCTTCTTCGCAATATTCACTCGCCCCATTACGATGCGGTCAAGAACGAGACACATGATGATCACGCACGCAAGCTCGAAAAGGCAGAAGCGCAGCACCCAGTTCTTTCTTTCGCCCATGTCAAAGAGCGCGAGGATGTCCCCCCCACGCACCGGACAATGCGAGTATATAAGTGCCTCCCCCCCCTTGCATTCATAGAATCTGCCGCGGAGTTGCGCGGTCGCAGTGCCATCGTTGGTCCATCGCAATGGGAGGCCGTCCGAAAGATCAGCGACAATGGTAGGCATCACACGTGGCGAGAAAAAAACGCCTCTCATATTGTGGTTGATGACCATGTAGACAGAGAACAAGAGTCCCGCAAGGGTGGGACTACCTCCGACGATGCCGACTGCGACCGCTGACAGCACGGAGATCATGGCAAGCGACTGCGCCGACAGTAGCTCGAAGGGAGCGGTTGAGAACCACTCGCTCGGATACCAGCCGACCATCCAGTAGTAAACAGTCATCGAGGGCAGCGTTATCAGCACCGCGCGCGCCGTGACGCACGCCAACACTGCGACAAGAAACGAGCTGTAGCGGTATCGGCCATTGCACATTTCAGAAAGTGCGGGTGCGAGTGTGTGGCAGTACCACACAATAAGCGGAACGCATGGTTGGTTGCTCTGCGCGGGTGTGATCGAGGCAGCATAGAAACGCGTCCAGGCGCCGGCGACGGAGGAGGAAGGGTCGAACATGAGCCAGCCGCGGAGTGTGGCATCGACAACTACGATGAAGCAAGGAATCGCCGTGTGGTTCGGGTTCAGAAAGAGCGTCGCGGCAAAGCGACGCGTGAGGACCATGACTTCCCGTCTACACTCGGTACAGGACGGCGTGGTGTGCTCGATCGCGCCAACATCGGTGATCAGAGCGTCATCATCGATTATCGCAGCGTTGCCGGTCTCCCCTCGCTCCAAAACTGTGGCCTCCGTCATCATGGTGATCGTGTCGAGAAGCCACTCGGCACTCGTTTGTGTCTCACAGAACGGAGCCACGACGGAAAAGCGTTCGCGCGCTTCCGCACGGGGGCCTGCGTACAAGGTACGGCCGCTCTTCAAGAGTACAAGTGCGTGGAAGAGCGTGAAGACCGAGTCGCCGGGCTGGTGGATAGTTGCGACTGTCACGCACTTCGTATCTCGAGTCAACCGCGAGACTACGCGCATGAGAGAAAGCGCGTCGATGTGGCTAAGGGAACTCGTGGGTTCGTCGAAGAGAAAGACGTGCGCTCTGCCAAGAAAGGCATCAGCAGCTATCGATAGCCGTTTTTTCTCTCCCCCTGATAAGACGCGAATCGGCATTTCGGCGCAGTGAGGTGGGAGCTCGAGGGCTTCAAGCACAGCATTATCGGTTGTGAAGCCAAGCTGCAGGATCGCAACGTAGTTGAGGTAAGCGCGGACCGTCATTGTCTCCCACCCTGGACAGAACACGGGCTCTTGCGAGACATACCCGATCAAATCCCTACGGGTTCGTGGGCCGAGACCAAGAATTGACGCACCACCGACCCCAGCCCAGCCCGTGACCACCGCACCCGCCGGGAGCCTTCCAGCGAGTGTTCGGAGGAGCTGCGACTTGCCAGCGCCGCTAGGCCCCATCACGCACGTCAGCTCGCCTGGGGCGCACCGCGCCGACACGGAGGTCAGCAGCTGGTGGCCCCCGACGCGTACACCCAGGCACGTCAGAGTCAGGGGAATCGTCTCCCAGTCGGCCCGCAACATGTATTTGAATGAAGCGTCCATGATATCATAGGATCGCGAACGCCCCAAAACGATCTTGGTGACACTGCTCGCGACCGACCTTTCACAGCTAATGTTGCTGGCTCGCTCCACGTCCGCGACGCTGCGGTCACTGGCGAGGCTCCTGAGATCCTCATCGCGGGTGCTGCTGAGGTCGATGGTGCGCATCGTGGTCTATCGTCCACGCGTAATTCACCGGTACTTGTTATTATGGTTCCAGTCCTCGTTGAGTCAGGCGAACACTTTCGCACAACGGCCACGCATTTTGGCCACAAGACGAGAAACAATGATGCTTTACTGCAGATTGAATATGTAACAAGTATGTAATTTTAGGAGTTAACTCAAAGGTTAAAGGGCGTAGGGGGGGCTGATCAAAGTAGCTTAGATTGGCGTGGGTCCGAGCGTCAAGCGGAAAGGAGAGAAGGAAGGACGTTGACGCAAGCCGATTGTAGGGGGCGGCCAAGCGCGAGCCTAACCGTCCGGATGCCGCCAGGGACCCGGCGGCTGGGAGACGTAGTAGGGGCCGTTGGCGTTTCTGTAAGCATCAAGGCGCTCCCTGCGGATTAGGTTTGTAATAAGAAAGGGACGAAGCGAGATTTCCCTGCTGTTCTAACTAACGAGCCAACTAGAAGCCAGCCCAATGCATGGGGCGTAGGCTACTCCCAGCGCCATGGCGCGTGGGAGTAGGGTCACTGGGCGATGAGACGGGGGAAGCGAGATTTTCCTGCTGTTCTAACTAACGAGCTAACTAGAGGCCAGCCCAATGCACGGGGCGTAGGCTACTCCCAGCGCCATGGCGCGTGGGAGTAGGGTCACTGGACGATGAGACGGGGGGTAAAAAGGGGTATTGAGGACGAGTTGATTTGTTGTCGCCAGTTGTCACGGGTTTTGAGCGAGGGAGTACAAGGTCGCTGCTGGTAAATGGAACTGGCGGAGCGCCTTGTTGAGACCACGGCCGTACGTTAACTGTGGGGACCCGCGGGGGCGTTTGGAGGCGCACCAGGAGGTGAGCATCTTCCGAGGGTGGCGATGCCAGGGCATCCGGGCAACGTGGTCTACCCAGCGAAGTTGTCGGCGCGAGATGTAGATGTCGATAGTCTCCAGGTCGAGGCGCCGGAGGAGGGTTGAAGTTTGATATGATGTTGCATGGTCGGCGACGCGTATTGCGGCACATCGCGCGTGCGTATTGTGCTTGAAAGCATCGTAGACGATTGTCGACAACCTCGGTTACGCACCACGATTCCGCATCGTGAAGGAGGATGGGAGGATAAGATCGACATAGACATATCGTTTGGCTCGGGCAGAGACGTTTTTCGAGCCAAAAACGCAGTAACGGAGCGCGCCGAAAGCCGCTGCCGCCTTCTTTAGACGAGAGTCAACATCCTTAGAGTCACTGCAGTTGCGAGAGAGTATAGAGCCCAGGTATTTGAATGTCGCCACCACGGGGATATGACGGCCGTCACCTACGTCTACATCGGAGAGGTCGGCACCATCGTAGGTTGTCGGGTCATTGTAGAGAATGCCTGGCTTGGCGACGAACAGTATCTTGGATTTCGACGCTTTCCCTGCTCGTCGGTCATCCGTGTGGACTTCCATACCCCATCTGGCAAAATGCCGGATGAGCCGGGGCGTCGCCTCATTCACAGCACGACGATCGGGAAACGGGAACGCCACATCATCTGCTTAGGCTGACTCTTCGAGTGCGACTTCCTCAGTGCCGCGTTTTGCGTTGTAGCGACGTACAGTGAGTACATCATCATGCTTCGTCTTGGAAACGTATGCTGGTTCCCGACCTTCACGACGTCGCCATGAAATGGTCAAGGCCGCAATGTATAGAACGAAAAGAACCGGACCTAGGACATCACCCTGCTTAACGCCGATGATGGAGTCGATCGAGGCGGTAGCGCTGGAGACGGAGAACCGCACTTGTATAGGGTAGAGAGCTATAATGAGGCGTACGAGTTTCGCTGGAACGCCGATTTTCGATAGCACTTGCCAGAGTATTTCCCGCGGGACCGTGTCGAAAGTCTTGACGAAATCTACGAATAGTACCCATGTTTCCATGCCATTATCACGACGCTTCTTCAATGCCATCTTCAGGCAGAAGGTTGCATCGGCAGTTCCTCGTTCCGGCTGAAAGCCGCACTGCGACTCGTGTTCGAGCTCAGATGAGATGACACCGAGACACGCGCGTATGATGTTGGAGACAATCTTTTGCGCGACCTCGAGCATTATCACGCAGCGATAGGAACCTGGGAGCGAAAGGTCACCTTTCTTCGGCAAAATACCAAGAAGCCCGATATCCGGTTCAGGTTCTTTCTCGGACGACCAGAATTCATGCACTACTGTGCTGAGGATCCTAAACGTGCTCTGACGACCAGCGAACGTCCGCCATATCTCCGCACGAACGCCCGATACTCCAGCAGAAAGATTGAGCTGCCGCACAGCATGGTGAATCTCGTCATCTGACGGTACAGCACCAAGTTCATCACTGATTGACCGCTGATCTATATCCTCGATGACTTCTGCGTCAAAACAAGGCTGGCGGTGATAAAGCTTCGCAAAATGTGAACGGAACACGTCGTTATTTTCCTGAGGTGTTGAACAGCGCGTACCATCCGGCGTGCGCAGGAGTGTCTCACGTGACGATCTATCCTTGGACAGGCCGCTCTTAAGGCGGCCGACAATCTCCCAATGTCGCTTCGTGCCACCACACGACTCGCAGCCGGCATTCAGCCCGTCACACATCGAGCAGACCCAGCGTTCCTCTGCCTGTACCACGGCCTTAGGAGAGCTCACGACGAGCAACTCTCAGAGGAGCAAGGAGCAAGCGGCGCGCGGCGGCCGAGGATGCAGCCGTGAACGCTGCGAAAGCCGGGTTGCGCGCTTGAATTAGGGGTGTTGTAATCGTAGCTGCAGCTGCGAACCATCCCGGTTTGTTGCGTCGGATACCGTCAGCGTGGTAGAAGCCGTTGCTTGCGCCGCTGCTTCCAACTTGGAGTACACAGAACCCGCGTCCGCGTCTGACGGTGTCGTTGCTAGCGTGTGGTAGGTCGCATGTAGGCGCGACAGAAACTGGTCGCACCATCGGGAGTTTGCATCGGAGAGTAGTACAGGCCGGGGTGGGTTTTCCGTCCATCGTTAGGCCGCGCGAGTCGATTCGGACGATGCACTTGAGCGCTCGGTGATCAGAATCGGTAATGCTCTCAGTGACACCTACATCCTAAAATCGACCCAACTTGTGACGGTCCACGATGATATGGTCGAGTTGGTGGGGTAAACACGAACGAGGACGCACCCATGTCCCGTGGTTGGGTTTGGCGAAGAACGTGCCAGCTACTGCCAGTTCTCTCGTGGCGAGAAAGCTATACATCCGCCGACCCGCGTGGTTCACGAGCCGTACCCATGTGGACCACGAACGTGTCTGTCATCCAAATCGGCCCGAACGCCAATGCTGGCGTTCCCATCCATCCCCACGACAAGAGTGTCGTGACGCCGTTGAAGTTGGAGCGCGGTATCTAAATCATCGTAGAAAGAGGCCCACGCCTCGGTAACGGCATTTCCGACCGGTGCATAGGCACCAACGAGGTCGAGCCGGATATCACGACCTTTCGCACCTTTCGCATCAAGACGCAACGCCAGGACGCGAGCCGAGGCCCGAATCAGTTCTTCGCCGTTGTCTCGCTATGCCCTCGCCGCCGAGGAGCTGAGAGCCACGGCCACTCCTTGTTGGCCTCGGTGGCTTTGTTCGTCAGCAGGAAGACCCGAAAAAAGCAGCGTGAGTCCATCCTCTTCCACCAACGATTGATTCCCAGAGAGCAAAGTTCCCTGGTACATCCCCGCATTAATGCGTCGCCTCCGCATATTCGCCACCAACTCTTCTATCTTCGCCTCGTTTTTGAGACCGCGGACATTTTGACAAACGATCAATTTTGTTGTCAACTTCCTTCCGCGCCCCCCGGCCATATCCCGTCCCGATGCGAACGTTCCGGCTGCCAACCGAATCGCTCGGGAGGCGAACAGGTGCCAACCTGCGCCGGGAGGACCGATGCCCTCGCAAGACGCTGGTTCAGACTGCATCGTCTTCCATCGCGACCATAACGGTGCGATCACGGTATCTGTTCGCCACTACAATAAAAAACGATAGAGTTATGGCGAATCAAAGTCGAGGCGCGTGCCCGTCAGAAAGCTTCACGAGATCTCAGTTTTGCTGCGGCGCTAGTCCGTGCTTCATCGTGAGGACTAATGCCCGAACCAGAGGCGGCGCACATCCTGGCCAAGACCCCTCGCTACTCATTGCCGGTGGTTTGGCGTCAATTGGCGGCAACCCACTTCCTTCCTTGCCAAGAGCGTATGGTGTGTCTCACGCGGGGAAAGAAGACAAGAGGGCAGTAGTGCCCTGTGAACGCGCTAGAGATCTGTTAATGACCTCCTCGCAGCGGGTGAGGGTGCTTGTAGGCGAGCTGGCGCACGACATCGGCGTGGCTCGCTTCTGCGACGCCGAGGCTCGTCAGACTAATTCACGCCCGAGAGAACTTCTCCTGGGATTTCAGCGCGCAAAGCACCGCCGAATGAGTATCACGGGGCGCTTGCGGTGCTCAAGGTGGGAGCGCCTGCGAACCACTTCGAGGAGAAAGCCATCAACAAGAAGATCACGGGGCGCCCGGCTGCAAACGACGCAAACGTTCGGCGATCTTGTCTAACCCAGGGCGTCGCCATCCGTTCGACGGGACTTCGCGATTTATTTGGCCAGCGCCACGACGGGGGACGGCAGAAGAGGCCCACGTGTATTTGTGTGTTTCAAGAAGCCGCCTCTGACGACGGGTATGGCCGGGGGCGCAGAAGAATGTTGACGACGAAATTAATTGTAAGTCAAAATATCCGCGGTCTCAAAAACGAGGCGAAGATAGAAGAGTTGGTGGCTAATATGCGGAGGCGACGTATTATTATTATTATGGTTTGCAACTCCCAGGCTCAGAGAGCCAGAATGGATGATGAGCGCAAGGAAACAAGGAAGCACCAATAATACAAAGGATATGCGCGCGAATGGGAAGACGGACGAAGTAAGAACGCACATTCTCATCAGAGGCAAAGGTAGGAAGAAGGGAGCAAAGCGCAAGAAGGAGTGACGCAAGGAGCTCAAAGAGGGCGAGGGGAAAGAAGAATAAAGAGTAGGCGTGGTGATGAAAATAAATATTTAAATAAATAAACAAAATAAATAAACAAAATAAATAAACAAAATAAATAAAAACGACACGAGGAGACGACGCTAAGCGACGGTTGCAGCATGATGCCAGACCTCCCAAACAAGCCTCCATCATTTGGTCCGGGGGAGGCGGCCAAATGTCGCGAGATGACGAGATAACCACACGTCATCAGCATCGACGACACGAGCAACAAGGATGTCAATAAGCGCCGCCGGCAAACGACCGCGCACGAAGTCACAAGCAGCGTCGGTGCCATATGCGAAGGGTAGGGCAGACGAACATCGTGGTCGTAGATCAAGCGCAAGAGCAGTGTGGGAAGCAGAGAGACGTGAAGACAACCAGTCCTGTAAAGTCAAGCTGGCAAGTACAAGCGGATCGAGCAGCAGAGTAGCCACATAACTCTGTCTCGCCGTCGTCAAAGTGGGATGTGGGCAAGTAGTCAGAAGATGGTGAAGGGACTCGGAAGAACCATGGCGGCGACAACAGCGACACGTATGATCAGGGACAACAAATCCCCAGGCAGCAGAGCGCTGTCGGGTGGCTAATTGCGCCATGAGGAACTTAACCTGCATGGCACGCGTCATGAATGACGTGCACGGGCCGACAAAAGATGTCCGTAAGAGCAAATTGAGAGGACGGACGTCGGCAGGCTCATAAGCACGAAGGCGCGCAATGCCAAGCTGCGTCAGCAAAGTGGAGCAAACCCCATCAAGCAGACGGCGCCGCTGGAAGGTGACAAACCAACGTCGGCCATGGCTGAAATGCGTGCAAGAAGGGTCATCCGCACCCGCTCCACACCGGCCACGCGCCGCAAGGTCATCAGCAAGATGTTGGAGAGATTCGACAAAGGTGAACTGGGAAGAAGATTTGCGACGTTCCGGGTGGCCTCGCACCCACTCGAGGTCAAATGAACCAAAATGTGTCGTTAAGCGTGGAGTGAAGTGCGCAATCTCATCCCAAATATCGCTGGATGTGACGGGCACGCGCTGCGAGAGGCCAGAATGTGCGAGCACAGCGCCTTTATTGTCAAGAACACGTATTAACGCGGGGATGTACCAGGAAACTTTGCTCTCGGGAATCAATCGTTGGAGGAAGAGGATGGACGCAAGCTGGTTTGTTCGGGTCTTCCTGCTGACGAACAAAGCCACCGAGGCCAACAAGGAGTGGCCGTGGCTCTCAGCTTCTCAGCGGCAAGGGCATTGCGAGACAACGGCGAAGAACTGATTCCGGCCTTGGCTCGCGTCCTGGCGTTACGACTTGTTTCGAATTATGCGAAAGGTCGTGATATGCGGCTCGACCTCGTCAGTACCTATGCACCGGTCGGTAATGCCTCTACTGAGGCGTGGGCCTCTTTCTACAATGATTTAGATACCGCGCTCCAACTTCAACGGCGTCACGACACTCTTATCGTGGGGATAGATGGGAACGCCAGCATTGGCGTTCGGGCCGATCTGGATGACAGTCACGTTCGTGGTCCACATGGGTACGGCACGTGAACGACGCGGGTCGGCGGATGTATAGCTTTCTCGCCGCGAGAGAACTGGCAGTAGCTGGCACGTTCTTCGCCAAACCCTACCACGGGACATGGGTGCATCCTCGTTCGTGTTTACCCCACCAACTCGACCATATCATCGTGGACCGTCACAAGTTAGGTCGATTTTAGGATGTAGGTGTCCCTGAGAACATTGCCGATTCTGATCACCGAGCGCTCAAGTGCTCGTCCGAATCCAGATTCGACTCGCACGGCCTGGCCTTACAATGGACATACAACCTACCCCCGCCTGGAATACCCTCTGCTGCAAACTCCCATTGGTGCGGCCGAATTTTGTGGCGCTGTGCATGCTTACTACCACGCAGTTACTGCACACAGTTTTTGTCTCGCCGTGCACGCTAACTACCAAACTTTAGCACGCTAACTACCAAACTTTAGCAACGACACCGTCGGACACGGGCGCGGGCTCTGTGTACTTCAAGTTGGAAACAGCGGCGCGATCAATGGCTTCTGCCACGCTGAACCGCACCCGACCAACGAACCGGGTTGGTTCACAGCTCCAGCACTAACTAACTAACTAACTAACTTCAGATCTCTCCCGAGGCATGGGAGCCAGAGCATGGGAGCCAGGCCGGACCGGCAGGAGCCGGTACGGGATCTCAGGGCGAAATCACGCAGTTAGGGCAGAGACGAGGGACGAGGATTCGTTGAAGACGGACCGCCACTGCGCGCGGTCTTGTGTGAAGTCGTGCAAAAGCGTCGCGGGCCGCGAACGTGTTGGTCCACGAACAATCTACCTGTCCGTCGCGTTCTGCCCAACCGAGCGAACCCCATCCCAGCGCGAACTTTCCGGGTGCTAACCGGCCAGCCCGGGAGGCGAGCAGGCACCGTCTCACTCCGGGACGGCCGGGGCCGCCGCAGGGAGCAAGCGTGTTAGGCGCCGTCTTCCATCGCAACCAGTTAGCGATCGCAGGGTTAGGAGCTCAGCTGTACCAAGGATCCTAACTACTGATCGACAGATGTTTGTCTGTCTTTAAATGTCGACTGCTAAGAGGGGTGTGTGTGAAGAGCATGAAGGATGTGGGTGGGTTTGTGGGGTATGGGGGATGTTTGTCTGTCTGTCTGTTTGTCTTTAAATGTCGACTGCTAAGAGGGGTGTGTGTGTGGGGAGCATGAAGGATGTGGGTGGGTTGTCTGTTTGTTTGTCTGTCTGTCTTTAAATGTCGACTGTCCCTCGATTTAGGGTAAGGATCAGGTAGGCCCGCGAGCCAGGCAGGCATTGATCCTCCAAGCCGTCTACGGCGACCTCGCAGACTGTTTCCACGACCCGCGGCGGCTCTTTCAGTAACCCCTATCCCTAATTACAGCGCGTGACTCGGCTTTCGCAGGGTTCACGGCAGCATCCTCGACCGCCGCGCGTCGTTTGCTCCTCACTCCTCCGAGAGTTGCTCGTCGCGAAGTTTTTAAAGCCGTGGTACAGGAAAAGGAACGCTGGATCTGCTCGATGTGCGGCGGGCTGAATGCCGGCTGCGAGTCGCTTGGTGGCACGAAGCGATGTTGGGGTATTGTCGGCCGTCTTAAGAGCATC
Source organism: Chrysophaeum taylorii (assembly GCA_029834535.1). Classification (NCBI taxonomy): domain Eukaryota; class Pelagophyceae; order Pelagomonadales; family Pelagomonadaceae; genus Chrysophaeum; species Chrysophaeum taylorii. The sequence continues at coordinate 33,756 of JAQMWT010000624.1, read as the reverse complement.
TTGTCCAAGCATATGTCGTCACGTCAGACACTCCTGCGCAAGCCGGATGGTGCGCGCTGTTCAACACCTCAGGAAACACTTTGCGAAGCTTTATCACAGCCGGCCTTGTGTTGACGCAGAAGTCACTGAGGATATAGCACAGCGGCCAATGCGTGATGAGCTTGGTGTTGTACCGTCAGATGACGAGACTAGTCCTGGAGTGCGGTAGCTCAATCTTTCAGCTGCGGGAGCATCGGGCGATCGTGCGGAGATATGGCGGACGCTTGCTGGTCGTCTGAACGCGGAACTACTCTGGCATGTGCTATCGAAATTCGGCGTTCCAGCGAAACTCGTACGCCTCATTATAGCAGTCCACAGTACACAAGTGCGGTTCTCCGCCGCCGGCGCTAACGCCTCGATCGACTCCATCATCGGCGTTAAGAAGGGTGTTGTCCTAGGTCCGGTTCTTTTCGTTGTATACGTGGCGGCCTCGACCATTTCATGGCGACGTCGTAAAGGTCTTGAACCAGCACGCGTCTTCAAGACGAAGCACAATGATATACTCACTGGACGTCGCTACAACGCAAAACGCGGCACTGAGAAAGTCGCACTCGAAGAGTCAGCGTACACAAATGATGTGGCGTCTCCGTTTCCCGATCGTCCTGCTGTGAATGAGGAGACGCTCCGTCTCATCCGGCATTTTGCCTGATGGCGTATGGAAGTCCACACGGATGACCGCCAATCAGGGAACGAGTTGAAATCCGAGTTAATGTTTGTCGCCAAGCCAGGCATTCTCTACAATGACCTGACAACCTACGATGATGCCGACCTCTCCGACTTAGACGTAGGTAACGGCCGTCACATCCCCGTGGTCGCGAAATTCAAGTATACCTTGGCTCTGTACTCTCTCGCAACTGCAGCAACTCTGAGGACGTCGACTCTCGTTTGAAGAAGGCGGCAGCGGCTTTCGGTGCGCTCCGTCACTACGTTTTTGCCTCGAGATACGTCTCTAACCGATCCAAATTCGAACCAAACGAATTGTCTATGTCGGTCTCATCTTCACTATCCTTTATCACGGTGCCTTTCACGCACAGTGCGCACGCGCGATGTGCCGTGTTACACGTCGCCAGAACTGGCACATCAAACCAAAACTTCAACCCTCCTCCAGCGCCGCGGCCTGGAGACTACCGACATCTACATCTCTCGCCGACAACTTCGTTGGGCAGGCCACGTTGCCCGCATGCCCTGGCATCGCCTCCTTCGGAAGATGCTCACCTCCTGGTGCGCCTCCAAACGTCCCCGCGGGTCCCCAAAGTTCACGTACGGCCGTGGAACATTCTGACTACGACCCGGTACCCCCTCGCTCAAACCGTGACAACTGGCGACAAACAATATGCTCGTCCTCAATCCCCTTTCTAACCCACTCTTCTTTCAGCTCGACGCTCTCACCCCCGCCAATCTAAGCTGCTTTGATCAGCGCACGTTCGCTAACCTTTGAGTTTACTCCTAACTCTAACGACTTGAGTTTACTCCTAAACCCTAACGCCTTACCGTCCTTACTTACGCCTTACACCCCTTACACGCTCCCACCCCACTCTCATTTCACCTCGACGCTCTCACCCCCGCCAATCTAAGCTGCTTTGATCTAGAGAACAGTAAAAATCACTGTGTCTCTGGTAGAGAATGGTGGCAGTGGTAGCGCTGCCTTTCGTCCTGTCCTGTAACGACACAAAGAGCAGCACGGTGTGCGACACAGCGATTTAGTTGTTGTATATGTGTGAAGCGTGGTGGTTAAGGGGGGTGGGGGGGGTGGGGGTTCCTAACCCTAAATGGAATTTTCTATCTCTACGCCCTCGCAGATTGAACTCGGGGATGAGCGAAATCTGGAACAAACAAAACAAATGTCTGGCCAAGGACAAATGGATGTCGAGTCGTGAGGAGGCGTTGAAGGAAAGTGTGCGAAGTGCATGAAAGAGATAGAGGAAAACGAAACGCAGGTAATGTGTGAAGTGAGAAAGGAGAAAGAGCGGAAGATCAAAGAAAAGAAAAAGCATCGATCGTGAGTAAGAAGAAAAGTGGAGGAAGATGCTAAGTAGGCTAACGGTGAAGTATGGCGAATGTTGTGCGAGAGAGCAGATCGTCATCTTGCTCGGTGGCTAATGATATAGGGGACGGTGTGTGCCGGTGGATAAATCCGAAATGTCTGGGGGGGCATTGGAGTAGAGCAGGTGATCGAACGAATAATGACTGGAGGGATCATGGGTCAGGCAGTCGGGAAGTGTGCAGCAGACCAATGGTTGATCGGAAGGCGAATAATGAGAGTGGCCGTAGGGATCTGAGTCTATTGTGGCTAATGTTGAGCTAGTAAAGATTCGACGATGTGACGGAGCGCTAGCGTGATCCCATGAAGAGATATGACCATTTAACCAAATCGGTTTCGACATGGTAAGGTAATCTTCGTAATGAGAGCGAGTAAGGCGGAGCTCTTTCTGGAAGATGAGAGAACCAGAATTGCCTGTCACATACGTGTCAAAGCTGTCGTCCTGAGTGTAGCGTTGGACAGCTGAAGCTAGGCTATGAGCGTCCAAAATGATGTGGGTGTAATCGTAGTGCGATGGTGATATCTTTATAACTTCGTCTGGGGTTGGCCATAAATATGAAAACTCTAAATTTGTTGTAGCTTTGGGTTCGTAGTCTCGTGTAAGTCGCCAGTGGCTATCATCATAAAATGATTGGGCGGAGACTGAGGTTTGCGAGTGTATTGCGTATGATGGTGGATACAGGCGTGTGTCCTGTGATGACGAGTCGGTGCCCTGTGCAGAAAATGCAGAAGAGCTGGGCAACAGAAGAGAATGCCTGAAGGCGATGGACTGCTTGAAGATATTGTCCGTGCCAGGGGGGGAGTTGACTTCGAAGGTATGGTCAAAGTCGCATCTTTCGTGTTCTATGTTGCAAAGTGATCCTGAACTGTGACAATCGACTAATCCATTCATTTCATGTCCGGAGTCGTTGACATCAGAATCAAATGAAGCGTTTTCACCAGAATCAAACTTCCCTTGATGTACAAACGCGAGGGAGCGTGGTGCATCCCTGGTGAATCGTGCAGTGACTGAAAGGGGAGACATTCGACAGAAGGGTGTTGTCGATATGCGAGAGCTGTACAGTTTACAACGTGTAAGGAGCGTATGTTGCAAGAGAGGGTTAATCTGTGGACGGGGGATGTCCGAAGAACGAACATGATGTGAGGTCCTGTCCATAATGCGAGAACTGTCCGGCAATGAGTCATGTGAGACTGTGGCTAGCAGCGAGTGTGTGGGAATGAAGAAGTAAATAGTCATGGCAGTTAACTTCCCTTGATTCGTAACACAACTGGGTGGGGCTAGCGGTGTGCGGCAGTGAGATGCGGTGGGATGCTTAGAGCAGAGCGCGTGTCCAACCTGTGGAGATTGGGGGTTATCCTCGCGGGTGCTACGGAAAGCGTCGGCTGGGTGCGAATCGCAACGGCGGCAGTTGGGCTCAGAGTTCTGCAAGATGGAACCTGTAGTGCGAACGGAGAGGAGCGAACCGAGTGCGTCATAAGAGCGTAATACGCTGGTGCTGTCTGAGCTGTGTCCGACCGAAGCATGATTCCGATAACTATGTCGACACATGCGAGATACGAGCAGAACTGGACGAGGATTTCGCGTGAAGTTGTGTGGTAACCGAACCATAGTGGTGCAGAGCTTCAACGTCAAACATGGTGCTGGGAGGGACGTGAAAAGAGGTGAGCAAAGGACTCTGCGTGCGGCTATCATTTGGTGGCGGGCATTTATTGCGCGAGACTGGCGATAACTGCGAAGTGTGGCGTTGGCATGACTGAACTTCGTTTGCATATGGCAGCATGCTGGATAAAATCGAGCGATGGTGGAATGCTGAAACTTGAGAGGTGTGACCTGCGAGAGACTGACGGAGGAGCGTGGGAGGCTCTGTATTGCATTGATGATGGAACTTAGTGTCATCACAAATCGTCGGGGATTTCATCGTCGGGAGTCGCATTGAAGCGGGGAGGAACGACGAATACTCATCAGGTCTTGGCGTGTGACAGAGGTCCTTAGAAAGAGGGACTTCGGTACGTGCCTTGAGTTGAGTTCCGATGTAGCCAGAGTAGCCATAGGAGGCATGACTGATACGAATCGAAACGAATCTTGTCGTCGGTGGAATACTAATGCGCCCTCGTAATTCGAACTGGGTGGAATCTTCGAATTGCCGGTGAGACCGAGAGACCATGATTGCGAAACGAGCGCGGAGCCGGGCGGCGGTCGGAGGAGGCGCTTCAGCGGTGGCTGAGACGACAGTGTTCTGCGTATCATGAATCAAAAGGTGTTTGGGCATCGTACTGTGCGGCAAGCGAGCGTGCGTCTCAGTTGACTGTGAGTGTACCATGGGTATGGCGCAATGTTTGTAGTCTAAACCGAGAGGGGCGGTGAGCGTGCCGTCGCGAGTGCATTGTAGCCTGTGCGGTGTCTGTCTTTAAATGTCGACTGCTAAGAGGGGAGGTGTGTGTGGGGAGCATGAAGGATGTGGGTGGGTTTGTGGGGTATGAGGGATGTGCCTGACGGGCGGAGATAAGTACGCGGGACCTAGTCGGGGTCATCGCCGAGGCGTGGGGCAGGCGAAGAGAGGACGGCCCCCGCCCGTAGGTCGTACGCATGCTGCCGCCGGACGTATGTGCGACGAAGGGTGACGTCCTGCTGGGATCGGGCGGCCTGGGTGGGGTTCCCCGAGGCGGCGACATGGGTGACTGTGCGGTGTCTGGCCTTTAATCGGAATATGACATATGACGTCATACAAAGCGATGGGAGCTGAATCAGACGTGGTGGGACTGGCTAGTAGTGCCGGGAGCAGCATGTCGGGGGTGGCGCTCAGAGATGAGGGTGGAACGCAGCCCATTTCTATCTTGGTTGCCGTGTGTCGCGGTACTATGGGCGTAAACAAACGACATGAAGCAAATGCTTGTGTCCCAAACGAGAATGCGGTTATAGTCGCATGGGGAGGTTTCATTTTGTCTCTGCTGGAGTCAAATGCTTTGGAGGAAACCAATGGAGAAACCATGAGCACATGGGTGGCGTCTGGTGGCCAAAGTTCCTGTGCCAGAGACTGTGGGAGTGGTTGAGGTGACTCCAAAGTAGGATTCCTTCTTGGGTATGAATCAAGCGTTGCAATGAGTTCATGCTCGAGATCATGGTCGTCCATTAGATGACTTGGGGTGGTCGCGAATGAGCGATACGTCGACCTGGTGTCAGGGGAGACCGAGGTGGTGCAGTGACCTGACTGGCTCAGGTAGCCGTGCTGGTAAAATTCCAGCGGGTGCGCATAACTCTGCAGAGTGCTGACATTGGCTTGTGCTTGATCTGCAGTCATGCAGGGAGGCGAGATCGTCTGTGCTAATACGGATTGCAGCGACAGGGAAGGGTCAGGTGCCTGGGGGGCTGAGAGGCGGCCTTTGTCTTCCAGAGGCGAAGGGTTCAAGCAAAGCTTTAGCTTCGTCTCGTCGTGATCGGGTAGGCGCAATGAGCTTGTGCGCATGATCGTGGTGCGCTTACCTGTGTCTTCATCATGTACCTTTGTGTCCTGTGGTGGTGCTTCTGCGAGCGGGACATTTCTCAGGGGTTGGTGCATCGGATGGGGTGCATCAGCTATGAATGAGACAGGAGCCAGTAGCAGTGCAAGGTCAGGTGACAGAACGTTTGCGTGGTCGAGTAATTGAGCGTTGGACCTGAGCATCGTCTGCATAGTCTGGAATCGTGCTGTGCACTTGGTTTGCGTTGTCTCGTCTGCTACATCAGTGAGCTCGCTGGTGTAGCTGGCCGTTGTGGTCTTATCTTTCGTCTTGTCGTCCAATAGAGACTGCGAGATAGTACTCGTTGCTATGTGCGAGACTTTAAGTAGCTGTTGAGCAGCTGTTGAGAGCTGAGTGCTCTCTTGTCTGGCAGTTTCTGTTGCTTTGGAGTTCCAGAGACATGATTGCGCAGCTTCAGACGTCATGGCATTGGGGATTGCCATAAAGTAACTCGTAAGTTCAAAGTCGGACGTCGGAAAATGCATCATCGAAAGACCTGTGAGGTCACCAATTGATATACGCCCTCGTAAGGCGTGCGCGTCGTGGCGCGGGCGCGAGCGACTTAGGTTGGTGATCTGAAGGTCGTGAGATACGTTGCGGCGCGGAGCGTCGGTGGAAATGAGGAGCGTCGTGGTGTTAAAGGCGGTGACGCGGAGAGCATCGAAAAGCGCGTCATGCTCCAAGAGCGAAAGCCCGTGATGCGGGTGGTCCGAAGTCAGTGCCAAAAGGAGTGTGGCTCGCGGCTGACATGTCTGTAAGGTAGGGCAGATGGGCGCGTGAGCTGAGATCCCGTGGTGGAGAGTATCCGGCCTGAAATGCTTGGGGTCCAGTGCGGGAATTCGAAAAGAGGGGTCGCCGAAGGAGAGTGCAGTTGAACCAAAGGCGATGTAAGGGTCAGTCCTGCTGGGTGCATCCTCAATAGCGGAGATGCTGAGACCAGAGCGGTGTGCTGTAGTGACTAGGGTTTCCCTTAGGCGTGTAGAGCATTCTAAGGTGCGGGCATGTGACATGCGTCCTCAAATGAGGAGTGACGTGCTGAGCGATAAGACGCTTTTGAGGGAGGCAACGTACGTGACTCGGGTGCATGTTTGTGGTGGAGCCGGCAGCTGGCGTGGAACGTTGGTCGTGCATTCCAGTGATGCGAAAATGCTTACAGAAGTGGTTCAGTTGAAGCGAGTCTGTGCATAGCGCGCGGAGAATATTTCCTGAGAGCGCAACGTCGATTTTCCGGAGGCAGCGCAAGCGTGTGGCGTCCAGAAGAGAGCTATGCAAGGGGACACACAGGGCCGAAGTGGTCGCAATGGAATTGTGCATAGTTTGCGGCTGATCGGGTCGTTCAGAACTCTCGAAATCTGTGTCTGTTACTGCAGCCATGGGGAAAGCATTCCAGAGGCTTGGTCGCGGTGAGACATAAGGATCGGCAGCCGAAAGGATTGCGCCCTCTGACCGAAAGTTAGGGAGCGGGCGGTCAGGCGCTGCGACTGGTGCTCGTGCGAAGACATCCATCAAATCGTTACACGGTGGTCGCAGATGGGTCCATGCAACCTGCTGAGCAGTGTCATCCAGTGCATCCAACCGAGAAGGTGGATGGTGGGTGCAGCAGCAAGCGCCGGTGAGCGGCAGTGCGCGCCTGTCGTCGAGGAGGGGAGGCGGCGAGGTGGAGCCAGCTTCGAAGTGATCGGGAGCTGCTGATCGAGAGATATCGAATAAGGCGGGAATGCCTTGTGAATCTGAGCTGATACCTGCAGGTGCGGTGAGTGCCTGCGAGTATGGTGACCGTGGGACCGTTGACAGCGTGTCTTGTCCTTGTGGATTCGGCATTGCGGGGTCATTGGTGGTGCTTGGATCAGGCGGCTGATCTGGAATGGTCGAGGAGATCATCTTCGAGACTTGTGAAGTGGGTCTTGCTACTTCGCTGTATGCATCATACCAGGGGACTGAATCAGAGGGGATGTTTTCAGTGGCCTGCGGCTCTTGTGCCCGGTGCATGGAATACGGCGAAGCTTTAGATTCTCGGGTGTGGTTGCCATAGTCGATGTAGGCGTAATACTCGGGAACATCTCGAGGTGTCTTGGTCTTGGACTTGTCGAAAGTGGGAACGAGATGGCTTGGTGTTTCTTCGACAAATTGCTTCCTGGGCTGTTGTGCCCGAAGAGAGAAGAAGCCCTTATGCATGTCTTTGCAGCATGATGGTGAGCATGACCATCTGGCAAAGAGCTGTCTTTTGATAGTTCGGATCTTGTCGACTCTTGATGTGGGTGGTCTTGATTCTTGGTGGGACTTTGCGCGTGGTGATCTTCGCTGGTGGTAGGGGTACGGTCGCCGGTGTTGAATGTACGCCCTCGCAACTCGGACGCGGGGATGTGGTCGAGTTGGAATGAATCAGGTAGCTGATAAGGCGAGCGGGTGCAAAGTGGTTCAGGGGGTGCCAAAGAGGCGAAGAGTGAGTGGGTAGAGGAGGGGCCAGAGACGGCGGGGGTTTGAGAACAGAGAGACGGAGTGGGTGGTGAACCAGGAGAACCGGGTCCAGGGCATCCGTGGAGGTGGTGATGATACTCGGGGAAATCGGGGGAGAGGCATTGGAGGTTGGTTCGGAAGGGGATGAAGGTTGGTTGTGGATGGGGAAAGGAGGTGAAAGATGCGATGCAACATCTTGGGTGGGGTGAGTGGCATCCAATGAGGTAAGAATGGGGTTTGGAGGACGGCGTTGGTTTCAAGGTGGGAGCTGCGGATGTCAGCGTGGGCAGTTTCGAGTGCCTTGAGCTGGGTGTGGGTGGGATGGTGTTCGGCTTGGGTGGAGACCAGTTCGTCGGCTTGGATGGCGAGCTGGGCAGTGGCGAAAGCCAGGGCGGCGTCGGTGGTGGTGAGTTTGTTGGCTGTGGAGGACAAAGCGTCATCCTTGCGAATGAGCATGGCCTTGGTTGCGGCCAATTCAGCGGTTTGGGAGCGGAATGCAGCCGTAGTGGTGGCCAACCCGCGTTGGAGCGCAGACGGAGGTGCATTGGAACTTGGAGAAAGGGGGTGGAGTGTTGCTTGAGTGGGAACTCGAGTGGGGACGGAGGAATGGTCGTAATTGTAGAATACACGCGGGTGGAGGTGCAAATCGGTGGAACAGCGACTTTCGAAAGGTGATGAAGGTCTGTCATGAGGGTGCGATGGTTGGGCGGCAGGAACTTGAGCCGCGGAAGGAGCTGTGGTAGAAATGGAAGTGCCGGGGCCGTCGTGGCCGTAGGTGGCATGGTCTTGTGGATGGAGAGGAAAGTCCTGAGGAGAGTGACTTGCGGAAGATGATGGATATCGGACAGGGGAATCCGACAGTGGGGCGGCATGAGCTTGAGCCGCGGTGGGGGCTTGGTCGGGGATGAAGGTGCCGGGGCCGTCATGGCCGTATATGGCATGATCATCAAGAAGATGGGTGGTGCGGCGAGAGGGTTGACGAGGATGTTGGGGAAACCGTATAGGTGGTGTAGGGAGTCGCCGATAGTGGGGAGTTAGGCTCCAGTGAAGGAGGTGGAGGCTGCGGTGGGGTTGGTGGAGTGAAGGGAGTAATGTTTATTGGTGGTGGTGTGTTCAACATTGCTGGTGCGATATTCGAACAAGCTGGAGTGTCCTCGTGAATGTGGGGTGTGTCAGGTTGTGGAGTAACCTTGGCTATGCCTGGGTCCGGAGGGAAGGCAGTTGGGTCTGAGACTTTGCCGTGGGGTGTTTGGCATCCGGTGGAGTTGTCGGCATGAGGGGGGGTGACCGTCGAGATGATCGGGTCTTGGGTCGCGACTTCGTGAGAAGTTTGCTTGGGCTTAAGGGGAGTGGCCGTATGAAGAGTTTGTTGGGGAGCTTGTTCAAGTTGCTCGTCTTGATCGAGTTGCACTTCTTGATCGAGTTTCTCGTCTTGATCACTTGCGGCAGTGAGTTTGGCTCTGATATCAGCGTAACCAGCAGCGATTTTGGCTTGCAAGGCAGCATTATCAGCGGCATGTCGATCTAAGATATCATCTAGGAGCTGGTTGAGCGGTTGCCAGAAAGCTTGTGGGTCTTGTGGTGTAGCGAATGGCTTCGCTACTTCCAGACTCGTGACTTGTGGGTCTTGAGTCGCCATCGTTTTCGGGGTTGCGTTTTGCGCGTTGTTGGTTGCCTTTCACACTTTTTCACACTTTTTCACCAGTAGCAAGCGATGAAACTTGTCTACGGTCTTAAAACTTTCAGGAACGTCAGGAGATTGCTCTTTTCTGGAAATCCTGTTTCTTTGTCCGAGACGTCGATCGAGATCGATGTCTTTCGGAGGACGTTTCTCTACCAGTACCGGACTGGGTCCTTACCTAGAGAACAGTAAAAATCACTGTGCCTCTGGTAGAGAATGGTGGCACTGGTAGTGCTGCCTTTCGTCCTGTCCTCTAACGACACAAAGAGCAGCACGGTGTGCGACACAGCGATTTAGTTGTTGTATGTGCGAAGTGTGGTGGTTAAGGGGGATGGAGGGGATTCCTAACCCTAAATGGAATTTTCTACCTCTATAATCAGCGCACCGTGCTGCGCACGTTCGCTAACCTATGAGTTTACTCTTAACCCCTCCCCCCCAGTGACTCTGATCCCACGCGCCACGGCGCTGGGATTAGTCTACGCCCCATGCACTGGGCGGGCCTCTAGTAAAATAGTTGCCGGCAACGCACCGTTGGTGGCGCGGAACTCCCATCACGACGGCTGCGGCGCCTACAGTCGCGCGTTGGTCCACCCCGCACCTCGCGGAATGAACGACGCAGAGGAGGACGGTGGTCCCGATTGAGTATCCTGCCATCGAATACGTCTACCACGAGATCCTTTGCGATACGAAAATTGGCTTCTTGATTACGAGAATGAACCATGGCACCCCCAGGAGGGCCTCGCGCGCGTGCGGCGCCGACCCCATCGTCACCGACGGCGACGGCTACTTCGCCAAGTTGCTTCCACAAAATCTCGCGAGCGGCGAGTTTCATTTACACGAGTGGCTTCAATAATAGGCAACCATACCAGAGAAGAAGAAGAAGAAGAAGAAGAAGAAGAAGAAGAAGAAGAAGAAGAAGAAGAAGAAGAAGAAGAAGAAGAAGAAGAAGAAGAAGAAGAAGAAGAAGAAGAAGAAGAAGAAGAAGAAGAAGAAGAAGAAGAAGAAGAAGAAGAAGAAGAAGAAGAAGAAGAAGAAGAAGAAGAAGAAGAAGAAGAAGAAGAAGAAGAAGAAGAAGAAGAAGAAGAAGAACCTGCGAAGATCAACCTCCGCCGGCGTTGCCGTCGGGATGTAAATTGATGGTCTCGTCGCCGCTTCGCCCCAGAGACTAGAGTCGCACGTGACGCCCGCGCGCTTCACCAGGAAGATCACCTACCAGCTCCACGCGCGACTCCAGATCCCCGTGTTTCAAGCTTGCGCCCAATGAATGCCCTCGTCGCGTGGGACTAATCAGAAGCAGGCTCCCCGCGTGTCATCATCCTCGGGGGCGCCTGGCTCAAATACCTAAGGTCCTCCTCAGCATCAAGCTCGAGGCCCGGAAGAAGGTCCGGACAAAAAGGGTCTTGCGCCCGGACTACGATGTCCTTTTCTCCATCGTCGAGGGGTATCCGAAGTTCCCGGGCGTGGAGCATCATGCGGTCGTCGAGGGGGTCGATTGGCGCGTACGTCGCGTCCCCCACAATCGGGTGGCCGAGCGCGAGGGCATGGAGTCTGATTTGATGTCGTCGGCCGGACGCGGGCTCGACGCTCATCTTGGTAACCGGCTTTAGCTTGTAGGTGCCGCGGGCAACGACAAAAAAAGACGTCGACGCGGGCCCCGAGTGCTTCCGTCTTTTCTTGTCGTCTGGCCACACGACGTCGCGATCACCGCACATCATCTTAAACTCGTTGGAAGGATCCTGACAGATAGGCTCGGAGCATTCGAGATCGGCGGGTACGACGTGCCCCGCGACGAGGGCGACGTATGACTTGTGAACGCGCCTCGCCTCAAACAACTTGGCTGCTGCGGCCGCGGCCTTCTTGCTCAAAGCGTACAGCATGACACCTGACGTCGCGTAGTCCAGCTGGTGGCAGTGTCGGACCTCGGTCTTGGCCGGGAGCAGCCGTCGTAGCAGTGCCAGGGCATTCGGCTCATCGGCCTTCTCGTCGTGCCGCCCGCCGTCGATTCGCGTGTCGGGCGGCTTGTCGATGGCCACGTACCGCTCGCACCGGTACAATATCACCACCTCACGCCTGAATTTTCACGTCACTCAAACGGTGTGGTGAACACGACAACAACGATGGTTATCCAAGAGGCCTCATGTGGTTGATTCTTAGTGATTGGACTCCTCACGGCAAAGCTCCGCTTCCAGTAGTCAGTGCTAATCACGGGCACAACAAATCCAACAACAGACTCAGATCGCTCGCTCGCCAACGCCCCTCGTCATGTGTGCTGAGATTTTACCCTTGTTATTATTACACGAAAAGTACTTCGTACCTATTTACGCCCGTCTCAGGCACATCCCTCCTACCCCACAAAACCACACAAACCCACCCACATCCTTCATGCCCCCCACGCGTCTTAGCAGTCGACATTTAAAGACACAAAACCACACACGTCCTTCACGCACCACTAGCAGTCGACCTTTAAAGAAGAACATGAAAAGTTCAACGACCGTGTCCGCGAGCTCGTGTCCCAATCAGCCACGCGGTCTGGCTCAGAGAGGGATGTGTCGAGACTGCCGCTCTCTGTGTGCGCAGTCATAGCTACGAGCGTGCCGTGCTCGTCTGTCACAGCGCTTGTCATCATCATGGAGATGACTACCGGCAACACATTTGCCCTGCCGTGCTTGCGACGCGCCGTGTTGCCCAACTCCAGAGTCATCCATGACGACGCGCGGGGAGGGGAAATAACCACAGTTACAACTACAACTCGCTCCCGCGGACTGCCTTCGACCTCCCCGCCTGCGTTGCCATCGAAGAAGCAGCCAGATGCCTGCGTCGTGCCCGAACGCCTTCTCAAGCGCCATCACCTCGACGACACTCTCCGCGCCACGCTATCTGACTTGGTCATCCTTCGTACCTCCGAGACGACTGCGGGGGCACACGTCATTTCCGCGGCCCTCTCTTCCACGCCACCGCTGGCTATCTCATTCGAGAGCTCGACAGCCCAAGCGCCGCCGTCGAAAATGTCTCTCGAAAGGAGTCGGCCCGCGCTCGTCACCTCGCAGGTCTTCGATTGGGGTCCCTCGCCTTCTCCGAGGCCCTGGATCCCCTTATTCCTACGTAGCCATCTCGCCGACCCACGCCTTCCTTCCCGGGGGTCCTTTAGAACTCCGGATGGTTCTCGTTGCTTCCGTTTCACCGTGAAACCGTGGGCGTTGGCCGCAATAGGACTACTCCACGATGGGCACCAGGGTATTAGTTGCGCTAATAGTGGCATTCCTGGAGACCGCACAAAATTTACTGCTAGGTTATTTACGCACGTCTCTCGTGCATCTACGCGGTATTCTTAGCGCATGACTACTACTGAAGCGGCGAAAGCGTGTGGCGTTCGCGCCCCAGCCGGGTGGCTCAACCGAATCGAACTCTCTCATTCTGCGAGTGGCTGCGCGAAGTGCAAAGCGGCTGTGCCACAGCAATCGCAATTTGCAGCCTCTCCAGTAGTATAAACAAGTCCCTTGTCAACTTTGATATTCCGTGCCTTCCGGCGCAGCCAGAATAAAACACCACATACGGGTCGTGTCGCGTTCGTTGTAATCACGACGTCAATACAAATGTCGTGTTCTATTGGTAGGCACCGCTGCCTTGCCCGAGCGCGAGTATGCGGACCGAATCGCACTCGCGGGCCGCGTTGGAGCCTTTGCTCGTATCCCACCACCAGTTGCAAAATTCCAGGCTGTCTGGCGGCTCGCCTGCATTAAAGAAGCACACCATTCATTCGACTTCACGCTTTTGTCGGGATCACACACCTGCTGATGCGACCCCCAGAGTCCTTTGCTTTGTTGCGATAGACCACCGTACGCACCGCCTGACATCCCGTTCCTGCGTACGACGGCCAGATCACGAACGACAAACTCAATAAGACAACCACGCACCTCGCGTAGTGATGGGTGCCAGCGTGCCCAGATTGGGGTCTTTGGTACGATGGCGCGTGCTCTTTCGACGTTCGCCGATAGCGCACGAGCGAGAGCGGTCCGCCGACAAAATGGGTCTGGTGAGGAATATGCACGGCCGCCGAGGTGGTCGCATCGCCGCTGACCAAGCCTGGGTGCTGCGAGACTTTGAGCGCGCCGTCGCGGATGGCACGGGACTCCGTGCGTGGACTGTGGCGGTAAACTCTCCTCGTGGCGCCACCGGCCGAGTCGCCCCAGGCTTGAGGACTACGGTTCGAGGATTGTGCCTGCCTGCCGTCGTCGTCCGCACCGCGCCACGCCAAGCTATTTTTGTCATCCTTGCCGTCGAGCGTGGAGCCGTCAACACCGTGCCCTGGTGCCGTGCTCGGACGATTGGTCGGTTCGTGCCGACCTTCGACATGCGCCGGTGCCTGAGGCTCTGCGGCTGCCTTTGAGACGACTGAGATGATGACCTGATCACGACTCGAAATTGGACGAGTGGCGGCGACTTCGGCAGACGGCGACGCAGCGTGACCATTGTGGTCGGTATGCTCGCGCGACGCCTTTTCCTTTGCAGACGACGCCTCTGCTGATTGTCGAGGCGTTTGACGCGCGTCACTTGGCGACATATCGGATTTCGGCTCCCGCTTGTGATGTAGTCCGGCATTCGGCGAAGCGCGGGAGATTTGAGCAGTGACCTGAAACTGCGACACGCCGTTTGTTGGAGAATTGAGCGAGATTTCCGCAGGATTCGATACGAACGTGTCCGTGGCTGCCGTCCAGGGACGCGAGCCAATGGATGCGACTGCCGCCGCGTTTGATTTAAAGCTTGGTGAGGGCCTCGTCGCCGTCTGAGGGGTCGACGATGCGGCACCGTGAGTCGTCGAGGGCTCGAGTATTCGCGAAGACGGAAGAGAAACCGTCTTCGCGCTCGCGGACACGTTTGGCTGCGAATACCCGCGCACGCTTTTCGGTCGGCTGGTAATGGTCACCGCGGCTGTAGCGTCCTGCTGCCGATCAAGCGGTGCGTCGCGCGAAGGTGCACCCGCCGCGTGGTAGCCCGCCAGTCCCGCAGCTTCTTCCTGTTGCCAGGGTCCCTTTGCTGTTCGCGGCGGTTGCGACGACGTCTGCGCGAGGAGTTGTTGCTCATGTGGCTGCGGCGTCACCGGGCGCGTCGTGCCGCCCTGAGGAGGTTCCTTCGTCGATGTTCGCTGCGATTCCCAGTCCCACGGTGCGTTGTCCAAGAACCCTTGATTCTTGTACAACTGACGAAAAACTCCGCGGAGGTACGCCACGTCCGGTTTCGCGTCGAATTGGAGCTCGCGACAGTAATGCAGGAAGTCCTGGAATTCTCTCGGGCACCCGCGGCAGAGCTCTGGTAACGACGTCAGCTGTTTCTTGTCGAGGATGAGCTGGTGCTTCTGTGACGCAGTGCCTTGCACGTTCGGCGGGAGTTTGAGCCCCTGCCACGGGAGCTTTCCCAAGAGAAAATAGACGAGAATGTAACCAATTGACTCCAAATCGTCACGCCGGCTCGTCTCGATGCCTCGGTGGTTCGCGACCGAGGCGTACCGCGGCGTTCCCGTCAACGACCGTCCCTCCCGATACGGGATGTGCTGGAGCGTGTGCGGATGCCGAAACCGCTTGGACAAACCAAAGTCGATGCAATACGCGACCCCGGACCCGTTGACTCCCATGACGAAGTTTGCGGGTTTGATGTCGCGGTGGATGAGGTGGTTCTCGTGAAGCGTCTGCGCACGTTACTGTCATACGAGGGGAACGCCGGGTGGCGCGGAACTCGCCTCGACGCGCTCGAGGAGTTGGTCGGCAAGTTTGAGCGTTGTGCGCAAGCTAAACTTTCGGTTGCATTTGTTGAACAAGTCCTCCAGCGACGGGCCGAGGAGCTCCATGACCATGACGTTGCTGTCGCGAAAGGAACCGTAGTACATCACGCGTCCGATTCCGCCGCAGCCCTGCAACTCCCGATAGACTTTGAACTCGTGGCGAAGTTGGGGGCATCGCGCGGATTTCTTCTCAAACTTGATAGCTACCTGCTCCGAGGCTCACGAACGCTTTTTTGTTGTGTCACACCTGCTGCGTCGACTCTTGGTGGAGGACGGTCCCCGAGTAAATCTCGCCAAACGAGCCAGACCCGATGCGGCGGTTGATGCGGTACTTTTGCCCAATCACCGTGTCGGGTGGAATGGCCGACATGCCTGGCTGGCGCTGCCCTAGAGGCTGCCCTAGAGGCTGCGACCACCTGCCATCAGCGGCAGCGGCTCTTTAGTAATGCAGCATTTCGGTGGCGTCGCAGCGATGAGGCATAGTACTACGTATCAGATATGTAAAAATGTTGTACCCTATACTGTAATAATAATATTCGTACAACATATCTTTTTAGGAACTGGGAAGGTTTCTCGCCGTAACGCAAGGCAACTGCAACGAACGTCTTCGGTGGTGCATACTTTGTCAGCGTAGAGACGTCTAGACTAGACGAGACCGAAGCCATCTCATCCCGGAGCCGGCACATTTCGAGCAACACGAAGCGTCATTTCGGAAGGTACGCAATAAGGACCCCCCGCCGACGGCGTGGCAAAGAGGCCTTGGCGGGGGGGGGTTGCGTACATAGACATAGCCGCATGCATTCGATGACGCGTGGCCCCGCCTAACGAAGATGTCGAAAAAAAAAAACATGCTAGCCCACCGAGAGCGCCCCCCACGCGCTCTCCAAAGGAAGGGAAAAACAAGAGATGATATGTACAAATCCCTCAGCACAGAACCCGGCGGGGAGAGCAGCCAGAGAGGGGCCCATGAAGGATGAGCACAACCAGGAGCGTCAGTACGGTTGGAAAAAAGAAAGAGGATCAGGGTGGTGGCGCTGCAGTACGGCCAGCGCAGCCAAAAAAACAAGGGCGGGCGGGCGGGCGGGCAGGCGTGGGTCCTTCTAGAGCAGCTCGAGGGACAAGAGCCGCATGAACGTAGACGGACGAAAGGGTAGGGCAGCGTGATGTCGGTTTGTCCGGCAGGGGGGTTGAATGGTCACGCGGATTTCGTCGCGCGGCTCGCATTAGAGGAGGAGGCCGCGGCCAGGCGCGCTCGCTCGCACGCGCAATTTTGGGATGTCGACGTGGCGAGAAAGGGAGCGGGCGCTCACGGAGGGCGGCGCGCCGCGCTGAAGTAAGTCAGTCAACACGCGCGTCGGCGAGAGTTTTTTTTTTGTTTTGTTTTGTTGTTGTTGAGAACCGACCCGCGAAAACAAAGAGAGCGGCAGCGCTCGAGAGAGAAAAAGAAACGGCTTGGATGATCCTTTGGACTTGATACGCACACTTGAGAGCTTGACGAAAGATGAATACACAGAGGAAGAAGAAGAAGAAGAAGAAGAAGAATGGGGGCGCGGGGACCCCCTACTCAATCTTATTTTTTGTCGTCGTCGTACATCGTACACAGACACAATACAACACACACGCGCGAAGGAAAGACACACACACACAGATACATGTCCCGCTCAGGTGAGCTGTTGTCGAAGTGGCAAGCCGACTTCGTACGAGGCCGGCCTCGGCGGCGCTCCCACGTAGTAGTTTGGCTGCTGGGGTCCCGTCATGGACGCGCAGAGGAGCGCGGCCGCCTCGAGATCGCCGAGGCGCGAACGGTCGCGGGAGGGCGCGCGGCCGCGATAGGCGAACTCGAAGGGGTCGACCACAAAGTCGTCGTCATCCGAGTCGTTGTCGTCGATTTCCGTGGTACGCTCGGGTGGTGCTCTCGCATAGGCGACCCATCGCCACAGGACCTGACAACGAGCGGGAGACCACTTGGAGGGCGCTCCCGAGGCCCTCGGCGAGGGTTCTTCCGCGAGCGGAGGGTCGTCGTCGCGGTGCCTCGCAAAGGAAGACGCAGACTTGGAGGAGCGCTGTTGCTCGGCGGCGCGCGCCTCGTCCTCGAGTCTGGTCGCGGCTCTTCGGAGCGTGAGAAGAGCGTCGAACGAAACGTCGCGAGCGTCGAGCCTCGCCGCGACGGTGGCCCAATTGATCGAGGCGTCGGGCTCCTCGCCCACGGCCTCGCAGAGCGCGCAGAGCTCGGCGGCCCCGAAGACGCGCCCGTCGACTTTTACGGTCTTAGCTTGGAGAGCCCGAGACGACACCTCGCGTTTTTTCGACGACCGTTTGAGCACCTTGGACGGCGCTGCGCGCGGTTTCTTCGACCGTCCGGCCACGAGATTCTCGCCGCTCGAGGTCGCGACGCAGCCCCGACGCTCGCACGGACGACGCAATGTTCCCGATCCGCCACGCTTCTTCATGTCCAGGCAATACCTGACTCACTCATCACGCGTCGTTTTCACTACTCCTATGCACGCACCGGCACGTCCCGCACTCGGTCGCGAGGCATCCTGGGCA
Organism: Chrysophaeum taylorii; assembly: GCA_029834535.1. Classification (NCBI taxonomy): domain Eukaryota; class Pelagophyceae; order Pelagomonadales; family Pelagomonadaceae; genus Chrysophaeum; species Chrysophaeum taylorii. The sequence goes on along the minus strand of JAQMWT010000624.1, from coordinate 15,717 downwards.
CACCCCGCATCGCTTTCGTTTCATGGCAAGGCGCTTCGCGCCCGCGTGATCCAATGCCTACCGACCGACCGCCCGCCCCTGTGGTGGTCCGAGAACGGGCGCCGCTGCTGTACTGTTTTTCCTACTACTACAACTTGTCAAGAACGGCACAAATGTACTTTACATCTGCAACCTACAGTAAAATCGCCTGCTGTCTGGAAAAACGTCATGCGTGCGTCACAAAATCCGAACTTTGTGCCGCTTCTTCGTCCGTCTTTGCGATTTATTAATTGTCTTACGAACGAACGAACGAACGAACCAAGTCTCGTTCGGATCCGGCCGCCGCCTCCTTGGGGACAGGCATTTAATAACTAACAAGAAGAAGCTTGGGCCGAGAGAGTGTCCTCCTCCACCTCCTCCACGTCACGTCGCGTCACGTCGTTGGACACCCACCACCACCAACCGAGGAGCAAGCAGTGCTTGGGGGTGTCTGGAAACGAACCCAAACGGACCGTGATTCACCGCGCAACGGTCTCTTCAGCGCGTCATTGAGGATCCTCAAAATGTCGCTCGCTGTCGGCTGCAGTCTGTTGGGCGTCGCGGCTCTCTCCCAGTCGATCGCAGTAAAGCTCGGGTTTCTCGAAGGAGTCGAAGACGAAACAATTTTCGGTCGACCGGTGGAATCGGCGCAGTGGGGGTTCTACCTCGGGCCATTCGCCCCCCTGAGGGGCTATGTTGCGTACGAAGTTCTGAGGTGCTGCCTCGTCCACCTTGGAGCGTGGGTGGCTCTCGGTGGCGTCAAGTGGTCGCTCCTCGAGAAAGACGCCAAGGCGCGATCGGTGCTCGCGCGGTCCGTGATGAACGTTCTGTTCCTCGGCGCGTGCGGCTGGCGCGGAATCAGAATGTGGCAAGATTTTTGGAAGCAGGCCAGGCCCGTCAACATAATGCAAGCCCTCGACTCCAAGGCGAGCCTCGCCTTCGTTCCCCCGACCCCCCACGCGCGCTTGTACTCGCACTACCCCGACTTCCAGCGCCTCTCTTCCGTCATGGCCGCGTTCCAGTTGAAGAACCTCGTCGACACCGTTGTCTACGGGGATGGGATCTTGTTTTTCGTGCATCATCTCATCACGATCACCACGGCGGTCCTCGCGCTCTACCCCTTCGCCCACTTCCACGGCACCTTTTTCTTCGGCGTTTCGGAGACGAGTACGACCCTCCTCGCCGTCCTGGTCAACTTCGACAAAAATTTTGGGGTCCCTACCCTCGAACGGGACTACCCCGAGACCCGCAAGCTGATCGGGGGCATTTTTGCCATTTCCTTTATCGTCGTCCGCGCCTTCTTGTGGCCTATCGGCGCCTACTTTTTCATCAAAGACTGCCTCCACGTCCTCAAAGCCGACACGGCTCATGACCGCGTGGTCGTCTGGTGCTTTGTCTGGATGCTCCTCACGCTCTCGGTCATGCAGGCCATCTGGCTCGTCGAGATCCTCCTCACCGTGTACCGCGAGGTCATCAAGCCCGTTCTTTCCAGATCATCATCATCATCATCATCATCATCATCCAAAGCCGACTGACTGATGCTGCTGATGTCAACCAACGGCGGCGTCGATTTTTGAACCAATAAACCCTATTATTTATTTATTATTATTAAATTGCAGCAATGAGGGATGGGTGGTGCGCGTGCTACACCCGCAACATGGTGTCAAGCTCTGACACGAGGTCGCTGCGTCGCGCCGCGTTGTCGGCCTTCTCGCTCCGCATCGCGAGCCCGCGCGCGCGCATCTGGTTGCTGACGGACACCGCAGTGTCTTCCGTCGGCGGCGCCGCCTTGGTAACCCCCCGCATGGCCATCGAGCTCGCCGGGCGGCCGGTGTTTGACCACGTGTGGTCGCGGCCCGAAAATTCCTTCGAGGACGCCGCGTCCGAGCTTGTCGCAGCGCTCGCCAAGTTCCCCGATTCCCGCGCCGCGCGAATCGCCCGGTCTAGAATAGGTCGCCTCCGGTACCTGGCCGCGCCTCCGTGCGCCAAATCTTTTTTCGTCGACGACGACACCTACTTTTGCCCTTCCCCCCTCGATCTGGACGACCTCTGGAACTCGAAAGCCGACGCGCGCATGTTTCTGTTCTACAAAACGCCGGGCGAACACGCGATAGACGCTCGCGCAAGATCGTGCGAGCGCGGCGCCGACGCGTCCCTCGCCTCCGCCGTGCGCTGCTACGACGAAGCGGGCGCCTTCGTGCCCGAGGGGTCCTGTGGCGGGGGTCAGGGCGGCGCCCTCGCCGTGCGGCGATCGGAGCGCGCGACGGCCTTCGCGCGCGACTGGCTCTCCGCGTACGTCGCCGACCGCGACGCCCGGACTTCCGCTACCGTCGAGGCCGAAAACTGGCTCGACCAGTCGGCCCTCCGCCGCCTCTCGCTCGAGGTCTGCGACAACCCCAAGAACTGGACCTTGGGACACCTTCCCTACGTCCTCAACTACCGCGCCGTCAAGAATTACGCGTTTGTCGGCCGCGTCAGAATCGTGCACCAGAAGGTCCTCTTTCCGCCGACAAACGCGTCGATCGACGACCACCGATCGCACCTCGATGCCGTCTGCGACCGCCTCAACGCTCGTCTCGGCGATCGGAGCCCGACTATCTACAGCGAACTCGAGGACCTCTCCTTCGACGCGACCATCGCGCGAACGAGCAGAAAAAGTACCACCACTAGCCGCGGTAAAAAATCGCGGCGCCGCCGCCGCGACGGTGGCCGGTGATGCACGTAGGCAGGCAGGCAGGCAGGCAGGCAGGATGTGTCGGATGAATGTGTGTTCACCGAGGCGCTGGGTGCCTTGGTGCGCCGGGTGCCTTCTTTTTCTTCTCCTTCTTTGAGGAGGAGGAGGAGGAGGAGGAGGTCCTTAGGAATGAACGAATGAATGAACACTGCGGGCCAACTCGCAATGTATTATCATCATCATCATCATCGTCTTCTTCTAGAGCAAATGAGATTCGCTTCTATCTCGAGCGGCGGCAGCGGCAGCCAGCCCATCGCGCGCGCGCCCGCGCGTTTAGCAGCAGGTCGCAGCACGTGCGTCGTTTTACACATTCAATGGCCGCCAGACGTGTCGGCACACAGGTGGTCAGCAGGAGCAAAAATACGATGTCGTCGTCGTGAGGACAGACAAGCAAAAACTTTGTTTTTGAAAAAAAAAACTTGGCGGCCGCCTAGGCGGCGGCGGCCAGTCGCGTCCCGAGTATCTGGAAGACGTACCTGACATGGAGTGTCAGAAGAGAAAAAAGATGGACTCACATTTTGTAGAAGATGGGCGGTTTGTCGGAAGCCCCTGGAAAATTGTTGCGGGTCTTGGAGACGCGGACGAGCTTCCAGCGGCGCTGGAGTTCGAGAGTTTCGATGTGCGGACGCCAGTCGTCGATGTTGTCGTCGCGGAGCATGAGGACGGCGTGGCCCCAGGGCTTGACGACGCGCACAAACTCGGCGAGGACAGCCAGGTCGGGCGGGACGTAAACGAGGACGCCGTTGCAGGAGGCCATATCCTTGGAGTCGTCGTCGACGGGCCAGGGCGTGCGCGAGGCGGACCACTCGCGAAGCGTTTCGTAGTAGCCGGTTTGCTTGGCGACTCGGAGCATTTCGGGCGTGAGGTCGATGCCGTGGAAGTCGACAGCCGAAGGTCCGATGGCTTCGGCGACCAGACGACCGATAGCTCCGGTGCCGCAGCCGACGTCGAGGACCTTGACCCGCTCCTCGGCCGCCGGGACGGGCCAGTAGGCGAGCATGTGGTCGCGACACGCGTAGGGCGAGTCGAACTTGAGAATCTCGAAGGAGTCGTCGTCGTAGGTCGGGGCCCACCGAGAGTAGGACGCGAAGGGGTCGGCCGACTTGAAGCCCGTGCCGTTGAGCGCGTCGCCGGTCGAGCTCAGCGACGAGGTCGCCGTCGAGGCGGCCCGTGCTGCCTTTTTTACGCCCGCAAAAAACAGGGGGCGCTCGGCGTGCCGCAAAACCCGCGACCACATTTCAACTCGGCTTGCAGGCCTCTCGGTTGTGGTTGGAAGAAGAAAAGGAAGAATCTTTGGGGGCACGCGTGGCGCCCGGCACTAGAAGGCGTGTTGCTGTTTGCCGAAACTTGAGCTTCAACATTTTACGCGAGACTATTATTTCTAGCTTATACTTACTTACCCTCGAGGAGGCCCTTCGGCGACGACGAACGACCGGACAGCTCTCTCGCGTAGCTTTTGATGAAGCGACGACTCGCCTATGGCGTCGTCCCGTCCGCTTTGGTCGGCGCCGAGATCGCGGCGTATTACCATCGGCGGCAACAGGGCAAGGGGGTTCCTCCGAAGCTGGCCGAGGGATCGCTCGAGTGGAGCGTCGAACGCGACGTGTCGTCTTTGGATTTGGTTTTCACGCGGCGCAAGGCGTGGAAAATGGGGCCCCTAACGGGGCTCGCGAGCCGGTGCGTCCCCGGAATCTTCGACTCGGTCGGCGTGGTGGTGACCGACGCGGCGGCGGGGCCCCGAATCCTCGAGGCCCACCTCGACGGATCGGTGTCGCTCGCGCCGTTCGCGGCGCGGCTCGCCGACGAGGACGTGGTCGAGCTCGGCGTCCGGACGATGACCTGGCCCGACCGGAACCCCGAGGCCGTGCACCTCTTCGCGACCGGCGCGATGCTCCAGGCCGGGGCCGACCCGAACAGGCCGCGGCTTGCGTGGCGCGCGTGCGTCGACGCGCGGTTCGCCGCCGCGCTCCGGCCGCGCGACGCGTGGCCCGTCGCTCCCTCCGACGCGACTCTCGGCGCTAAACTCGACCTCGCCGTCAGCCCCGCGGCCACGCTGGTGGTCGAGCTCTTTGCCGCGGTCGGCGTCTTGCCCGCGCAGCACCGCGCGGCGCCCTTTTTGCCGTCGGATTTCGCCGAGCGCGACCCCCCGCTCCGCAAGGGCGCGCGCCTCGAGCCGCTCGTCACGCTCAAGGTCGCCAACCGCCGGAGGAGTAGTAGTAATGATGATGATAACTAGGAGAAAAAGTAGGCCGATTCGAGGACGCGCGAGATGTCGAGGGTGCCGCGCGGGGGAAGCGGCGGGAAGTCGACGTCGGGGTATCTGAGCTGGAAGGACTCGAGGAGCTGCTCGAGGATGGGCTCGGAGTAGAGGTCAAAGTAGCAGCGGCGGAGCGTGGTGTTCATGACGTCGACGTCGGCGGCGTGGGTCCAGTAGGAGTCGTGGACGGCCGTGAAGGCGAGTCCGCGACGGTCCATCTCGATCGCGGTCATGAGCATGTGGGTCGAGTCGAGGGAATGGACAAAGTTTGGGGGAAAGGCGGATTTTTGCTTGGAAACGGAGACGGGGAGGGCGTCGGAGTGGTCGACGAGGATGACGACCTGGGCGAGGGTGCGGACGGCGTGGGAGGCGTCCCGGCGGTACGGCTGGACGACGGGCAGGCCGAGGGGCGTCACGAAGGAGACGGGCTGGCCCTCGTAGGCGATGAGCCGCGCGCACTGACTGAGCCAGTCCATGATGTGTCGCGCCGAGGTGAAGAGTTCTGCGAGAACCTCGAGCGTGAGCCTCGCGACGTAGGACGAGCAAAAGTAGACCGTCGCGTCGTCGATCTCGTTCGTCTCCGGATCCAAGGCGCCGAGCCGGACGAGCCGAGCGATGTCGGCGTCGCGCTCTGCGGAGGGGGGTGCCTCGATGATCGCCTCCAACCGGTCCTGGATGCGGTCCTTAATCTGTTGCCTGGCGCCGACGAACGTGACGCCGTACACCGAGGTCATGACCGTCTGCTTGACGACCTTTCGGTTGATTAGGCCGTCGACGACGCGCGCGAGGCGACGTCGCTCCAAAGCCTCGCGCACGCGATCCGCCTCCTCCTCCTCCTCCTCCTCCTCCTCGTCGTCGATCTGGTCCTCGAAGTCTTCGACGGCGCGCGTCGCGAGGCGACGAGTTTTTTTTTCTCCTCCTCCGAACGGAAGCGCCGTCTCGACGTCGGCGGAAGCGTCGGCGCGGACCTTGTCGGCGACGAGCGCGCAGACGCCGCTGTAGACGTCGCGCGGCTCCTCGCCTGGGAGAAGGTTGACCTGGCGGCCGCCCTCCTCGTCGCGGCCGAGGCTCGCGTAGTGCTGAAGGCCGTTGCACGAGCCGTCGGCGTGGACGGGAAGCGCGCACGGGTAGGCCTCGGGTCCGCCGGGATAGCGCGAGGCTTTGGCAATCTCCTTGCAGGTCGCGAGCGCCTGCCACGGCTCGTCGGCCTCGAGCCACCATCGATGCTCGAGGGGGGCGTCGGCGGCCCGCAAAATGTCGGCGGCGTGGCACTCGGAAAAAGCGACGCGCGCCGCGAGCGATTCCTTGGACTTGCCGAAGAGATTCGCGAGGTGGACGCGCAGCCAATACAAGCCGCGCTCCCCGAGGGGTTTCGGGTCGGCGAAGAAGAGGAGCGACCGGCACAAGTCCGAGCCGAGGTGGTTGAGGTTCGGGGGGATCGGGTAGGCGCGACCGCGAAAATCGAGATTGTACGGAAAGTAGAAACGCGGCTCGTCGAGAAACTTCTCGGCGATCCCGAGCTTGAGGATGAGGTCGCACTTGAGCGCGTGCGCCTCGGCGTTCCGACGCTCGATTTTCCGGCATCGCCGCCGCCACGCGCGGTGGGCCTCCTCGTCGTCGTCCGCCGGCTCGGGGGGCACCGGGACGTCGCGCCGCGCCGGCATGTCGGGTAGGTCCATCGCGTCGGCCCAACAACGCTCGACGACGTCGTACAAATCGCGGTTGATGCGCCACGCGACTTTGCCGAGGGCATCGAGACCGGCGAACACCTCGGGCATCTCGCCCCGCCGGACCGCCTCGACCTGGACCTTGCAGCCGTGCGTCCGCATGCAGGGCGCCCCGAGCCGCAGAAAGCCGCCGCGGTCGTACGCCCGCCACGGCGCCGGCTCGACGAGCATCGGCAAGTACCGCGGCAAGGCCGCGCGCCGCACCAGGTCCGACCCGCACGCGAGCGCTAGGAGCGACTCCGACGGCCGCACGACCCCGACCTGCCGGTTCGGCCGGAACGCCCGCATCTCGTGCGACAGCATCGGCGAGCCCGCCTCGTCGACCGCGACGCCGAGCACCTCGCCCAGCAAAAACGACCCGAGCTTGACGCGCGTCGCCGGCGACCAGTCGCCCGCGTCGTCTTCGAGCGCCTTTCGCGCTCGGACCCCCACCAGTCGCGGGTTCATGCCGCGCAGGATCGTCGTCGGGTCGAATGCCCGCCGCCCCGCCGCCTCGCCCTCGGCGGCGGAGATCGCCTGCGCGCGGCGCTTCGCGAGCAACACCCTCGCTTCGGCCTGGACCGAATCGCCGATGGCTGCGACGATCCGGGTAAAGCGCGCCCCGTCGAGCCCATACTTCAACGACTCCCCGATCGTCTCGTGCATCGCGATGACGGCGAGCTGCTCGGGCGGCAGCAGCAACAACAACGGCCCGTACGCTCGTCTGTCCTCGACCGCGTCGCCCGCGTGGCTCGCGACGCGCTCGGCCGCGATCGCCCTGACGAGGGGCTCGTACCACCGTACCAGAAGGGCCTGCACGGGCTTGAGGTTCGCGCCGCGTCCCAGCGACACGAGGTCCTCGACGAGTCGTCGATACTCCTCGCACGCCTTGGCCAGCGATTCCTCCTCGAGCTCGAGCTGACGCTCGTAGGCGCGCCACCGCGCCTCGTCCGCGCGCCGGACCTCCTCGGTCGCCGCCCGCCGATGCTCCTGCTGGACCCGCGGCGGCCACTCGCGCAGCAACGACGCCTCGAGGAGGAGGTCCTGCTGCAGCGCGCTCGGCACTTCGCGCATCGTCGGCTGCCACTCCCGTTTCGCCCGCCAAACGCTGCTCTCGTGCACCACCTCGGTCAGACTCGACAAGGAGGCCCGCCTCGGACTCCGCACGCCCACCACGCGCGCCACCAGACTACGCCCGACGACGACGCTCATCATCGGCGAGAGGACGCAGAAAACGACATAGGGGGGGTATGCTTTTGTGCTGCTGCTGCTGCTGCTGCTGCTGCGCAACAGAGAGATCTTTTCTTTTTTTCTTCTTCCTTCTTAACGGACGGACCGGACCGATTTGTTTTGTTTTTAAGTTTAGTTTAGTTTTGTTTTGTTTTGTTTCTAGAGGCCGTGGAGATCGTCCGCCCCCCAACCGAAGGGGATCTCGAGGCCGATGTGGTGGTGCTCGAATGGCTTGGCGCAGCCGGGCTTGCCACAGGGGTAGGGGGGGGAGTCTGCCAGCTTGTCGTCGTCGTCGTCGGGCTCGAGGGGCTCGTCGTGGCCGGGCTCTAGGGGTGCCGGGAAGGCGCCCGCGCGATCGAGCCAGTCGTGGAGCACGTCCTCGGCGAGGGTATCATCGTCGGCGAAGGTCGCGACGTCGGCCATGGCCTTGAGGGTGCCGTCCTCAAAGACAAGAAGGGCGCCGACGGCAAGGCGCTCCGGCGGGACGCGGTCAGACTCCCAGGCGCTGGTCGCGAACGCGTCGCCGCGGCGCGAGCGGCACACCCGGATATCTCGACGGTCGGCGGCGAGCTTCTCGAGCGCCAGGTCAATCCACGCGCAGGCGTCGCGGTCGGGGTCGTAGGCGTGCGCGACGACCACGCCGTCCTCGAGCCGGGAGACGTCGGGCACCGGTCGCCGACGGCCGAGTTGCGCTACCCGCGCCTCGCGTAGTCGCTCCATCGCCTCCTCGTCCTCGCTGTCTTCGAAGCTGTCCTCGTCGTCGACGCTCGGGGTTAGCGTGGGCTCGCTGTCTTCGGAACTCTCTTCGTCGACGCTCGGCCTGGACTCCTCCACCGGCGCCGGCGGGACCACCACCGGCGTCCCGAGCACGCCGCGTCGCGCGGCCCACGCCTTGCGCGTCGGGTCCGCCGCCCGGAGTTGCCGCAGCAGAGCGCGGGCCTTGCGCCGGTCAGAGAGCTCCTTGGCGCAACACGGGTCCAACATCGCGTCGATACCTTCGTCGCAGCAGTTGCATCGCTGCCTCGCGAACCCGCCGACGGCTGTCGTCGTCGTCGCCATATAAAGAAAGTTGACTGTATAAAGTTCTTCGGTCATTTTTAAAATGGGGGGCTGGCTGCGGGGTCAATACTTACTTGTATCGCTTGTACCCCTGCTACAAGCCGTTGAATAAAAAATACTACTGCCCCTCATCAAATCATGCGTCCTTCCTTGAAGGACTTTGGGGCCTTAACGGTCCACGCCCGTGCACAACAAATCTTTAACCCTACCGCGGACCCCGAATAGGCCGCCTCGGGATCCTCTTTTTCCCCTCCCAACACTTACTTCTCACGTCGTCGTCGTCTTCGGCGACCTTGGCCGCTTGATGAGGAGACTCGGCCACTGCTCGAGGTGCTCCACAAAGATGGACACTGCACCAGATGTATATAGACAAATTGGGCACGTACGTTTTTAATCCAGCAAGCCTTCGCTGCTCGGGAGCTTGTTCCGCACGACGTAAGCTGTGAAACACGGCTCCTTGCGTCGACGCACTTACTTCTCGACCAGGGCACGTCCCTAGACACCACCTCTTTCCGCATCAACGACGAGTTCGAGTGCGCGCAACGGCCCATTTTCTGATTGAGCGGGTTGCCCTCTCACTACCGACAGTTCGGCGCCACGGCCCCGATTCCATCAACACGTCGCGAGCGAGGAGGCGCTGTGCTGCCCACAGGACGCCACGTCACTGTAAAATAATTGCTGTATAGATTATTATTCTCCTCCTCCTCCTCCGAAGTAGAATTGGTAGATGTAGTTTTTGCCACGACGGCGTCAGAACTGCTGCACTATGATGATGTGTCCGACGACGAGTCGGTACCCTGCCGATAATCGTGGCGGCCTCGCGGTAGACTTCGGCGAGTGTCGAGGCGGTTTGCGTGGAGATGCGCGCCTCGAAGTCGGCGTGGTCAGATGAGGATGATCGCGCGGCCGTGTGGTCGAGCTTGGCGGCGGCGCGGCGGAGGAGGGTCGCGCCGAAGCGGCGCGCGATGACGGAGGCGGTCTCGACGGTGTCGGGTGTGGCGAGGGCGGAAATGTCGCGGTCTGGGGCGAGATTGGCGATGGAGTCGACGAGCGTGGCGTCGGAGGTCGAGGGCGCGAGGTTGGCGAGGGTGGAGACGGTCTTGAGGGCCTTGCGGTCGGCGTCGTCGGGCTCGACGAGCGGCGCGACGACGCTCGCGGCCGTCGCGGCGAGCTCGAGGGGCGCGGTGAGCGGGAGGAGGCCGATTCTCGCGGGCGTCGGGAGCGAGCGGAGGTTGGCCGTCGCCTGGCGGACGAGGCGCCGCGGAGTCGCGTCTCGGTCTTCTTCGAGGAGCGAGGGCTCGCGGAGGCCCGTCGCGTCTATGGCCGTAGCGAGGGCCGCGCGCACCGAGGCGTCGGCGAGACGCGCCGTCTCGTCGATGACGAGCTTTTGAGCGAAGGAAGCGTTCCTCGAGAGGAGGACGCGAGCTATCTCGCGCTGGGCTTGGAGCGTCGCCGCCGAGGGCGCCGCAGATTCGGCGGCAGCAGCCGCTGCGGGAACGAGGAGGGTGTCGTCGGGTCCCGCAAATGTGGCACGGCCGTCGAAGGTCGCGTAGGTGTCGACGCCCGAGGTCGAGACCGAGTAGGAGGTGAACTGGTCGACCATCTCAACGAGCTTGTCGACGTCGAGGCCGCCGCCGCCGCCGCCGCCGCCCGAAGCGCTCGGCGAGGAAACGGGCGAGAGCATCGCCTGGAGGGCCGTGCGGGCGCGCGGACTGTTGTCCATGAGGAGGCGGCGGCTCATGTAGGGATAACACTCGGCGAGGATGCTGTAGTTCTCGTCGATGCTCAAGCCGATGCCCTCCAAAGTGCTAAAGGCGCGCACGACGTAGAGGACCCACTCGGGAAGCCGGAAAAGTTCCCTGTTCCGGCGCGACATTTCTTGCATGACGTTGGAGACTCCGCGGACGTCGACGCCCTCTTTCTCGAGTTGCGCCTCCATGCGCGAGATCATCTCGGCGCGCGCGCGCTCTCGGAGCTCGTCGTCGGCGAGGTCGCCGTACCGCCTCACGAACTCACTTTTGACGCGCTCGCGGATTTTGGCGGGACCGCCCCCCTCGGAAAGCTGGCGGAGCATGAAGGCGAGGCCGTCGGTGACGCCCGAGTCGGCGACTTTGGCGACCTTGTCGGGCGGGGTGAAGCCGAGGTTGACGAAGTCGTACGGAACGCGATCGAGGCGGTCGCTGTTGATGTGGGCGATGAATTCGAGGAGGGAGTACTGCAGATCGGGAGGTACCTTGATCGTCATGCCCCAGTCCAATATACACAACTTGCCGTCGACGGTCCGGAGGAGGTTGCCGGGGTGGGGATCGCAATGGAGCACGCCCGTGTCGAGGAGCATGGTGAGGTACGCGTTGACCGCGACGCCGCAGAGTCGGGGCACGTCGGGCGATCCCGAGGCGTCGAGCCGCGTGCCCTCGATCCACTCGGTGACGAGGACGTTGTTTGTCGAGAGCTCGTCGACGACGCGGGGCGAGACGACGGCGCCGAGCCCGCGTCGCGCCATAGCTTGCGAAAATTCGCGCGTGTTGCGAGCCTCGGCCCGGTAGTCGACCTCGTTCGCGAACCCGCGGCCCCACTCGTCGACGAGCGCGAGGGCGACCTCTAGGTCTTCGGGATCCGTCGGGAGCTTGTTGATGGCGTTGGATATATACACCTGGAGCGGCGTCAGGAGCCGGAGGAGGTAGAGGTCGAGGCAGATTTCCGCCAGCACTCCGGGCCGCTGAACCTTGACCGCGACCGACCGCACGGGTCCGCCGCGGTCCGGGAGGGCATCGCACGCATAGTTTCCCGGCTTTAGGGTTGCCCGATACACCTGCCCGATCGACGCCGAGGCGATGCACGCGTCCGATATGTCCTCGAAGACGTCCTCGAGCGGACGGCCGAAAGCGCGCCGCGTCGCCTCGCGCGCTTGCGCGTCGGGGAAAGGCGGGACCGCGTCCTGCAGCTTCCGGAGCTCGAGGGCGTACGCCTCGGGGATCAGGTCCGTCCGAATCGACAGCGCCTGCCCGAGCTTGATGAAGGTCGGTCCGAGGTCTTCGACCAAAGCCAGGGCTTCCCTCGCGCGCTCGCGCTCGTTCGCTTCCAGATTACCCGTACGCCAGTCGATCAGCAGTTTCACCTGGAACGCCAGCGTCGCCTGGAGGAGGCCAATCAGACGACCAAGCACGAGCAGGGGCCGCTGCCGGTAAAATTCGTTGGCCTTCTCGGGCGAGTACGAGTCGGACCCGCCGGGGTACGGCGTTTCCGGTTCGGGGGGGATCCTCCTGCTCGAGTGCGAGCCGGTGCGCCATCGCGCGCCGTCCCGCTATCACTACGAGCGGGAGACTCACGGCGCACGACACGGCCGCCGACACCGCCACCGTCGACGCGTAATCTCCCTCGACGCTCTGCAGCACCGAAGACACGGAAAACCCCGTCTTTAAGGCGGCGGCGCCTGCGGGGGTCGCCGCCGCCGCCGCCGCCGCGTGCACCGCTGCGACACTCTTGGTCGTCGCCGGCACCAGCTTCGGCACGGAACTCCCCCAGAGTTGGATCGCCCCGCACGGCACGAGGGACAACAACGACACCACCACCACCGTCATTGTTCGAAACCACGTCACAAAGGACCCGCCGCAAGGGTTCGGCTTGCAGAACCAACAAGCTTGTTGTGACCCTAATAATTGTCCAAGAAACCTACCTACATTTGGGATTTTACAGCATTGTAGGCTCAACGTCCATTAGGCGCCAAACGCTGGATGATAGATATCCTCTGGGATTTCTATAAATTGGATATCCTGTGATGAGAGGAGACGTCATGAAAATACATAAGTCTTAGATTTCTTATACGTTTGCGGCGCGCATCCATCCCGGATGATATGGACACCCCCGAGACAGACGACGCTCTCGAACGGCCGTGCAGCACGTTTGACGACGACGAGTTAACTAGCGCACGCTGCGAAGGAGCGAGCTGGCACCAGCTCGGGCTGCAACTGCGCCTTTCGTTCGCGGTGTGGGTCGCGTTCTACTTCTTCTGCGTCGCCGGGCGCGTCGCGTGGACGCGTTTTGTCGAGACCCGGATGAGCCGGCGTCGTTGGGTCACGCACTGGTTCGGGGGTGTGCACCGTCTGCCTGTCGACGACCGTCTCGAGACCACCCTGTGTATCCTCCAGTACGTGTGTTCGAGCATCTCGACCGTCATGTGGATCGTCAAGAGCTACGAACGCGTCGTCGTCCCCCGAACATTCGCCATTGATGTGGCGTGCTCGGCGGTATTCATCGTCCATCTCGCGTTCACAACGGTCCAGCATGGCTTTGATCCGCAGCTCGCGTTCACGTGGGAGGTCGTTCTCGACGCCGTGACGGTGACGCCACTCGTGATACGACACGGCTTCTGGGGCATCCGGTATCGCACCTCGTGGCTTTCCCTCTCGTACGTCCGCGTGCTCAAAGTGATCCGTATGTTCGAGCGTTTCATGAAGACGGCCTTCGTCCAGAGAGACGTCGCGAGCTCGGCGGCGATGACGTGCGCCAAGATCTTGGAGCTCGTGGGTGTCATCGTCATATTGAGCTCGACGATGCTCATTGTCGAATCTCTCGGGGACTTTTCCAGTTTCCAAGACAAGTTTTTGCTCGCGCAAGGCGGCAAGATCAGCTTCTTTCAGATGTGCTACTTCACGTCCGAGCGACGGCGTCTCTTTTTTTTTTTGTAGTAGAACAACCAAAAATCTTCACTCAACTCACTGACGCGACGTGGATACACGTAGGTTCACGACCATCAGCACGGTCGGGTATGGCGACTTTTCGCCCAAAACCGTCATCGGGCGGCTGCTCATCGTGCCGTCGATTTTGCTCGGCGTCACGTTCTTCTCGGTCTCGTCGGCCGAGCTCTTGAGAATCCGCACCGCCGAAGCGAGCGGGCGCGGCCGATTCCACCCTAACGGGGGGATTCTTGCGGTGGCGTCGGCGACCGGCGCGACGCCACGTGGTCGTCATTGGCGGCGGCGTCTCGTGCGGCTCGGCGACGGTCATCGAACCTCTCCTCCAGCAGCTGTGTCGGACCGACCGCGAACAAATCCCCGAAGTATTGCTGTTGGCGCGAAATGAGTGTAGCGACTCGGTTCGGGCAGTGTTAATGCACAAGTGGGCGCGAAACGCCCCCGTGCGGTACTTTGTCGGAAGCCCGATGAACGCGCTCGACCTCGATCGCGTCCGCATTCACGAAGCGGAGATGGCCTTCATCGTGGCCAACATCAACACCGACCAACCCGAGCGCGAGGATCGGCAGAACATCCTGCACGCCGTCGCGCTCAAACGCGCGAGCCCGCGCACGCCGATCCGACTCATTCTGCTCACCATGGATAAGCTCAGCCTCGCGGTGAGCTCGGGCGTCGACCCGCTGCACTGCGTCACGATCAACGAATTCAAGACAAACCTGCTCTTCTCATCGCTGATCCACCCGGGCTTCTTGACGCTGGCCCTCAACCTCGGCCTCGCGGGAATTTCGGCTCCGCACTTGCGGGCGCAGCTCCCGGGCGGTGGCCGGGCGCCCGACTGGCGCATGTCGCCGTGGCTGTGCGAGTACATCGAGGGCACGCAGTACGAAATTATCGGCTTCCTGCCGGAGACGATTCTGCTCGGCAAGACCTTTGGTCAGGCTGCTATCCTGTGCGGCCAATATGATGTCGCACTCCTGGGTGCGCAGGTTTGCGGGCGCGTCGAACTCGTACCTCGCAACAAAAGGAGTCCGATCGCGGCCGACACGATTCTATTCGCGGCCGCCAAGACCAAGGGCGACAATTTGGCCAAAGTTGCGCGGACTTGGAACGAAGCAGACTGGGTCGACGAGTTTCGGAAAGCGCGGGGTACCCGCACGTTAAACGGTTCCGAGCGTCGTCTCTTTGGCGTAGCGGACAACGGCATCGCGCTCGACGACCCCCCCTCGGGCGCGTCGTCGCCGTCGGAACCGCGGTTGACGACGACGACGACGACGGCGACGACGACGACGACGACGACGACGACGACGTCAAGGCCTCGAGGCGAAGAAAACCCAGACCGCGACGACGAATCCGCACCACCAGAAGAAGACGTAGAGAGCAAGCGCAAAACCCTGGCCAAGCAGAGATCTGCATTTGGGTCCAAGAAATGGCTGACGCAGAATCGGAGCAAACACCTCGAGTTCAATCACCGCGACTGCGAATTTGGTCCGGCGGCGAGAGATGTATCGCCCGTTGTCAGGAAAATCCAGGCCCAGCGTCTCAATCTCCAGGCGTCGCTTCTTCTTCGAATGGCCGGCTCGATGAGGGACCGCCTAAGGATCCTGGAGGACGACGCCGACGACGCCTCGTCGACCGCGTCCGACGACGTCGTCAGCCACAAGATCCGCGCGGTCATCGAGCAGGGCGACCACGTGATCGTCATCATCCAGGGTAACGGCCTCTGGCACCAGGTCGCTGCCGTGATCGCGACCCTCCGCCGCACGCACACGACCGCCGCTGTCTCCTCGCCGGCGTCCCTGCCGTCCGCCGTCGGCACTCCTCGACAAGTACGAACGCGTGTACTTTGTGTTTGAGAGCCCGAGCGCCTCTCGACGCTCATTGCCGCCGGCGCGGTCACCTGTGCCTGTTTGCTGACGCTTCTGCCGAACGCACCGCCGGTCGACGAGGCGACACGCTGATGGACGAGCAGAACGTCATCGTCGGCGGTCATCGAGACGAGGGCGTCGACGGTCCGCGTGG
>JAQMWT010000623.1:0-20171 GCA_029834535.1 Chrysophaeum taylorii | reverse complement strand
CTCAACCTCCGCCATCTCTGGCCCCTCCTCCTCTGCCAAATCACTTCGCCTCTCTGGCACCCCTGAACTCCTTGCACCTGCTCGCCTTCAGCCACCTGGTTCATTCCAACTCGACCACATCCCCGCGTCCGAGTTGCGAGGGCGTACATCCAACACCGGCGACCGTACCCCTACCACCAGCGACGTTCATCACGTGCAAAGTCCCACCAAGAAACAAGACCACCAACATCGAGAATCGACAAAGCCCCAGGCACAAGAGCCGCAGGCTACTGACAACATCCCTCGGATTCAGCCCTGGTATGATGCATACAGCGAAGAAGCAAGACCGACTTCACTAGCCTCGAATGTGGTCTCCCTGACCATTCCAGATCAGCCGCCTGATCCAAGCACCATCACCAATGCCCCCGCAATGCCGTATCCACAAGGACAAGACACGCTGTCAACGGTCCCACGGTCAACATACTCGCAGGAACTCACCGCACCTGCAGGTATCAGCTCAGATTCACCAGGCACTCCCGCCTTGTTCGATATCTCTCGATCAGCCGCTCCCGATCACTTCGAAGCTGGTTCCACCTCGCTGCCTTCTCTCCCCGAAGACAGGCGCTCGCTGCTGCACCCACCATCCATCCTCTCGGCCGGATGCACTGGATGACACTGCTCAGCAGGTTGCATGGACCCATCTGAGATCACCATTTCACGATTCGATGGATGTCTTCGCACGAGCATCAGTCGCAGCACATGATCACCCGCTCCCCAACTCTCAGTCAGAGGACGCACTCCTTTCGGCTGCCGACCCTTATGTCTCACCGCGACCAAGCTTCTGGAAAGCCTTCCCCATGGCTGCAGTAACAGACAACGATTTCGAGAGTTCTGAACGGCCCGATCAGCCGCAAACTATGCACGCTTCTATTGCGACCACTTCGGTCCTTTATGTCCCCTTGCATAGCTCTCTTCTGGACGCCACACGCTTGCGCTGCCTCCGGAAAATCGATGTTGCGCTCTCAGGAGACATTCTCCGCGCGCACTATACAGACTCGCTCCCCCTGAACCGCTTCTGTCAGCATTTTCGCATCACTGGAATGTACGACGAACGTTCCACGCCAGCTGCCGGCTCCACCACAAACATGCACCCAAGTCACGCACGTTGCCTCCCTCAAAAGCGTCTTATCGCTCGGCACGTAACTCCTCATTCGAGGACGCATGTCACATGCCCGCACCTTCGAATGCCCTACACGCCTATGGGCAACCCTGGTCACTACGGCACTCACTGCTCTGGTCCCCGCATCTCCGCCATTGAGGATGCACCCAGCATGACTGACCCTTCCATCGCCCTTGGTCCTACTGCACTCACGTACTATGACCCAAGCGAAATCACACTCTCCTTCGGCGATCCCCCTTTTCGATTTCCCGCACTGGACCCCAAGCATTCCAGGCCGGATACTCTCCACCACGGGATCTCAGCTCACGCGCCCATCTGCACTACCTTGCAGACAGGTCAGCCGCGAACCACACCCCTTTTGGCACTGACTTCGGACCACCCGCATCACGCGCTTTTGCTCTTGGAGCATGACACGCTTCTCGATGCTCTCCGCGTCACCGCCTTTAACACCAAGACACTCGTCATTTCCACCGACGCTCCGCGCCGCCACGTGTCTCACGACCTTCCAGGTTTGTCGATGCATTTCCGACGTCCGACTTTGAACTTACGAGTTACTTTATGGAAATCCCCAATGCCAAGACGTCTGAAGCTGCGCAATCATGCCTCTGGAACTCCAAAGCCACAGAAACTGCCAGACAAGAAAGCACTCAGCTCTCCACAGCTGCTCAACAGCTACTTATAGTCTCGCACATAGCAACGAGTAATATCTCGCAGTCTCTCTTGGACGACAAGACGAAAGATAAGACCACAACCGCCAGCTACACCAGCCACCCCATTTATGTAGCAGACGAGACAATGCAAACCAACTGCACAGCACGGTTCCAGACTATGCAGACGATGCCCAGGTCCAACGCTCAGTTGCTCGACCACGCACACGTTCTGTCACCCAACCTTGCATTGCTACTGGCTCCAGTCTCATTTATAGCTGATGCACCCCATCCGATGGACCAATCCTTCAGACATGTCCCGCTCGCAGAAGCACCACCGCAGGACACACAGGTGCATCATGAAGATACAGGCAAGCACACCACGATCACGCGCACCAGCTCATTACGCCTATCTGATCACGACGAGATGAAGCTACAGCTTTGCTTGTTCCCTTCGCCTCTGGAATACAAAGGCCGCCTTCCAGCCTCCCAGGCACCTAACTCGTCCCTGTCGCTGCAATCCGCATTAGCACAGACGATCTCGCCTCCCTACACGACTGCAGATCAGGCACAAGCCAATGTCAGCATTCTCCAGAGTTATGCGCACCCGCTGGAATCTTACCAGCACGGCTACCTCAGCCAGACAGATCACTGCACCATCTCGGTCTCCCCTGACACCAGGCTGACGCATCGCTCGTTCGCGATCTCCTCACGTCATCCATTGGACGACTATGATCTCGAGCATGAACTCATCGCAACGCTTGAGTCATACCCAAGAAGGAACCCTACTTTGGAGTCACCTCAGCCACTCCCACAGGAACTTTGGCTACCAGACGCCACCCATGTGTTCATGGTTTCTCCATTGGTTCCCTCCAGAGCTTTTGACTGCAGCAGAAACAATACGCAACCTTCCCATGCGACTATACCCGCATTATCGTTTGGGACACGAGCATTTACCTCATGTCAGATGATCACGCTCATAATACCGCCACACTCGGCAACCAAGATAGAAGTGGACTGCATTCCACCCTCATCTCTGAGCGTTACCCCCGACATGCTGCTCCCGGCACTACTAGCCATTCCCATCACGTCCGATTCAGCTCCCATCGCTTTGTATGATGTCATACGTCATATTCCGATTACAGCTCAGACACCGCACAGGCTCCTATGCACTCGCGACGGCACGCTCACCGCCCCTCTAGGCTTAGACTACCAACATTGCGCCATCCTTATGGTACACTCACAGTCACCTGAGATGCACGCTCGCACGTTAAAGTTCTTGTTGAGAGCGATGAAAATCTTGCGCATGTACTTCGAAGACGGTTTGGCAAATCTATTGAAGTGTTCCCGTCCCTTCCAAAGTTTTTAACCTATTTGCATCGCACATCAGACGCACAACGTGCTCGATACTACTCTGATATTGTGGAATAGACTTCCCCATGCACTAATCGCAACATAATCGACGGGAGATCTATATCAACCTTCGAGCACCGAAGTATCGTTCGAGGGGGTGTTCAGTGATATCAACCTTGACCCTTACCCTTCACCCTCCCTACTCCCCTCTTGTTCTCTACTAACGCCAAGGGGCACCAAAAAAAGCAGCGCTTAACACCACTCTTGTCGCTCAGTACGATGCCCGAACATCTTTTGGTTCAGGACAAGCAGAACACTGTCGTCTCAGCCACCGCCGACGCGCCCCCTCCGACCGTCGCCCGGCTCTGCGCTCGTTCCGCAACCACGGTCTCTCCGCCTCACCGGCAATTCGAAGATTTCACCCAGTTCGAATTACGAGGGCGCATTCGTATTCCACCGCCGACAAGATTCGTTTCGATTCGTATCAGTCATGTCTCCTATGGCTACTCTGGCTACACCGGAACTCACCTCAAGGCACGTACCGACGTCCCTCTTCCTAAGGACCTCTGTCACACGCCAAGACCTGATGAGCACTCGTCGTTCCTCCCCGCTTCAACGCGACTCCCGACGACTAAATCCCCGACGATTTGTGATGACACTAAGTTCCGTCATCAATGCAACTCCGTGCCTCCCACGCTCTTCCGTCAGTCTCTTGCAGGTCAAACCTCTCAAGTATCAGCTCGCTCGATTTTATCCTGCATGCTGCCATATGCAAATGAAGTTCTGTCACGCCAAAGCCACACGTCGCAGTTATCGCCAGTCTCGCGCAATGAATGCCCGCCGCCAAATGATAGCCGCACGCAGAGTTCTTTGCTAACCTCTTTTAACGTCCCTCCCAGCTCTATGCTTGACGTTGAAGCTCTGCACCACTATGGTTCGGTTACAACACAACTTCACGCGACATCCTCGACCAGTTCTGATCGTGCTTCGCATCTGTCGACATTACTGTCAGAATCCTGCTTCGGACGCAGCTCAGACTGCACTCGCATATTACGCTCTTATGACGCATCCGGTTCGCTCCTCTCCGTTCACAATGCAGGTTCCATCTTGCAGAACTCTGAGCCCAACAGCCGCCATTGCGATTCGCACCCAGTCGACACCTTCCGTAGCACCCGCGAGGATAACCCCCAATCTCCACAGGTTGGACACGCGCTCTGCTATCAGCATTCTACCGGATGTCATTGCCGCACACCGCCAGCCCCACCCAACTGTCTTACGAATCAAGGGAAGTTAACTGCCATGTCTATCCATTTCTTCATTCCCGCACACTCGCTGCTAGCCACAGTCTCGCATGACTCATTGTCGGACAGTTCTCGCATTATGGACATTACCTCCCATCATGCTCATTCTTCGGACATCCTCCGTCCACAGATTAATCCTCTCTTGAAACATACGCTCCCGACGCGTTGTATACTGTACAGCTCTCGCATATCGACAACACCCTCCTGTCGAATGTCTCATCTTTCCGTCACTGCACGATTCACCAGGGATGCACCACGCTCCCTCGCGCTTGTACATCAAGGGAAGTTTGATTCTGGTGAAAACGACTCCGGACATGAAATGAATACTGGATCCGTCGATTGACACAGTTCAAGAATACTTTGCCGAATAGAACACGAAAGATGCGACTCCGATCATACCATCGAAGTCAACTCTCCCCCTGGCACGGACAATATCTTCAACAGTCCATCGCCTTCAGGCATTTTCTTCTGTTGCCCAGCTCTTCGGCATTTTCTGCACAGGGCACTGACTCTTCTGCACAGGACACGCGCCTGTATCCACCATTATGCGCGATACACTCGCAAACCTCAGTCCCAGCCCAATCATCTTTCGATGATAGCCACCGGCGACTTCCACCAGACCACAACTCAAAGTCTACAGCAAATTTAGAGTTTCCATGTTTATGGCCACCCCCCGACAACTTTATTCCGATATCCTCATCGCGCTACGATTATCCGCATATTATTTTAGACGCTCATAGCTTAGCTTCAGCTATCCCACGCTACACTCAGGACGACAGCTTCGACACGTATGTGACAGGCAATTCTGGTTCTCTCACCTTCCAGGAACAGCTCCACCTTACTTGCTATCACTACGATGATTACCTTACCATGTCGAAACCGATTTGGTTCAATGGTCATATCTCTTCATGGGATAACGCTGTCGCTCAGTCACATCGTCACACCTTTACTAGCCCAACTTTAATCACAATAGAATCTCATCCCCACGGACACTCTCACTATTCGCCTTTCGATCAATCGTTGGTCTGCTGCACAATTCCCGACTGCCTGACCCACGATCCCTACTGTTGTAATAAGCTAGACCACCTGTTCTACTACGAGGATCCCCCAGTCACTTAGGATTTATCCACCCGCACGCACCGTCGTCTTACATCACGAAACACCCACGACTTAATGCACACAACCTTCGACTTCACCTATGACACTAGTACACTCGCCTATTCTTCACGATATTGTCATTGCCTCCTTCTTTCATCCGTCACTGAACAAGATGATGATCTGATATCTCGTACAGAATTCGCCTTCCTTCGTCATTAGCCCACCTAGCATCTTCCTCCACGTTTCTTCTTCCTTACGATCGATGCCTTTTCCTTTCCTTGATCATTTGCGTCTTCTTTCGATATCCTTTTTCTTTTGCTTCCCCTCTCAGCCTATTCCACGTTCAACTTCGCGCTCTTTCTCCTTTCTCACTCACACTCACCTGCTACTCCGCTCTACTCTATCTCTCTCATGCACTTCGCACACTTCTCATTCCACGCCTCCTCACAACTCAACGTCTATTTGTCTCTGGCCAGACATTTGTTTTGTTTGTTCCAGATTTCGCTCATCACCGAGTTCAATCTGCGAGGGCGTAGAGATAGAAAATTCCATTTAGGGTTAGGACCCCCCCCCCCCTAACTCTCACACTCACACCTAAACACCCTACGAATCGCTGTGTCGAACACCGTGCGGCTCTTTGTGTCGTTAGAGGACAGGGCGAAAGGCAGCACTACCACTGCCACCATTCTCTACCAGAGGCACAGTGATTTTTACTGTTCTCTAAGCGGGGCCACGATCGCTGTGGCGGTTACTGCAGCTTTATGTAGCGAAAAGTGTATGGTCAAGAAGGCTAATCCAGAGAAGCCGCCTATACATCTTTTGTACCGCCATAGATGGTGGAGGATTCACGACCGAACTCATAGTCCCTGGTTCAAATCTACCCCTGACTTAAATGCCTCGACTTTCTTACTCTTCCCCCGTGTCCAGACCGTCCAGCGTCGACGAATACGTCCGCGAGGTGTACGTGTCTGGCCGGGACGAAATAGCCTCCGAATTTACGCCGAGGCGGCGCCATGGTAGCGCTAGCTCCTGTGGCAAACGATCGAATCTGAGAATACCGCCGGGGTCGGCGTCCTTTCTTAAAAAGGGGGCGCCTCTGGCTGTTACTACTGCTTTATGTAGCGAAAAGTGCATGGTCAAAATATGCTAATCCGGAGAAGCCGCCCATACACTATTATCGTTACTACTAATTAGCAGCAGGGCTGTTTCAAAACGCAAATTTCGGCGGCTTAGGGACAGCTCACATTAAAAACCCTCGTTTCCTTTTTCACCTTACCCTCTCCGACGATGCCTCGGCCTCCGACTCTAGCGCGACGTGTTAGGCGCCTTGGCGTCACGTCCGCGCGCCCAACGCTGGCGGCGAGAGGGCCTGTTGTTCTGGAGGTCCTGCCGGCCCAGGACTTCGAGGCTTTGAGCGCCGACTCCCGCTTGCCGGCGCCCTTGGCGCATGCGCAGTGACGGTTCAGCTCGTTGGCGACCTTGTGGATCGCCTCGCAGGCGTCCTCGGTGAAGAATCCTAACGTGTGCCAGCGTGTGGCGGCATACTTGACATGATCATCGATGATGTGGAGCTTGAGCTTCGCGTGGATGGTCGGGTACACCATGCGCGCGGCGGTTGACACGGTGTCGCAGGCGGCGCAGAGCCTCTCAACCTCGGAGTCGGTGAGGAGACGCGCAGCGCGAATGAGATGGAAGAGAGACGCGTAGGCGCGCTAGAGGGGGTTGACGCGCTAGATGACGGCCTCGATCTCTTCCTTTGCCTTTGTCATCGTGTGACCATCCGTCTCCATGAGCTCATCGGTGGGTAATCTAGTCCACATGCCGTCGATGTCATCCAGAAAGAGGCCTTCATGGTCGCTCACGAGGCCACGCTGCAGTACGCCCGACGTGCAACCTGCGATGTATCAAATGAGATCAACGCAACTATTTATCAAACTACATGCGAGCACAATGCATGGGGGATATGCTAATCCCAGCGCCTTGACGCGCGGGATAAAAAGGCACGGCGTTCAGAGGAGGGCTTCAGAGAGGAGAATTGAAAGGGTTTGAGAGGGAAATTGAAAGGGTGTTGCTATCCTGTCGCAATTTGTCACGGTCTCGAGCGAGGAATTGAGAGGTCCTTCGTATGCGGAATCCGCGGAGTGCCTTTTTGAGACCCGGCACGTGAACTGTGGGGACCCGCGCGGATGTTCCGAGGCGCACCTTCATCGACTAGAAATCCTCGTGGTGTTTCGGGTCGTGGCAGGCCTTGACGGTAGCCTCGGGATCTAATGAGGTGAGGTAGGTGAACCAATAGATGGGCCTGCTGTTGTCGTCCGTGCCGAAGGGTTGGCGGTCAGGATGCGTCCTGAGCCCTTGACGTAGTAGATGCTGTGCAGCGCCGGCTGCTTCTTCCCATTGCCGAGTCCCTCCAAGGCCTCGTCGAAGTCCTCAGGGTCGAGCTGGAGGACCTCGTACCAGGTGCACTTAGGGTGGCCAGCCCAAAAAAGGTGCGACCGGGCTTCACGCAGAAGGGGGTGCCCTGGAGTGCGCCATTCAACTTGACGTTGAGGCCTTCGAACGCATCCAGCAGCACCTTTGATAGGAGGACCTGCGTCGAGGCGCAGTCACGGTACGCTCATGCGAATAAGCGGCCGGCACCGGCCGGCGTGCTCACGCCCCAGGCGAGAAAAGTCCGGCTAACCGCACGGACCGGGTTTTTCTCGCCTGGGGCGTCAGCACGCCGGCCGGCGCTCGGCCAGAAAAGCGCATCGCGTCCATAATTCAAACAGACCCCAAACACCGCCGCCCACGCGACACATACAAATTCGCGCGCCGCGGCGCCGCTTACCATGAAAAGGTTATGTGTCAAGGAGGTCCCCCCGCGAGTTTGGTCACTCCTCCTCCACAAGCATCGACGGCCGGCGCCACGGCGTTCGGCCTCCGGATCTACTTCGCCGGAGGCAGTACTTTGGGGCTGCAACGAGCGAAAGAGTTGTGCGGGACGTCGTTTCGAGTCGTCCTTGCTCTTGACTCTTCAACAGCTGCCAACAAGATTCACCAGAAGAATTTTCCGAAGATACCTGTGGTTCAGCACACGCTTTGCGGTCGATATGACACGACCCTCCGATTGATCTAGGCTTATTTGCCTGAAGCGGAATGGTCATCGTCGATGTGTATCGCGTCTCCACCCTGCGTTCATTCAGCACTCTGCAACTTGACGTCCAGAGATGTTGGCAGGGGAGTTACGGCCACTAATTTGACGATGAAGCTGTGCAAAATGGCTGGCTTCATGATGTGGCTGATTGAACAGGAGGCGTCAATTATTTCTTATATAGCGCGTTTATACCCTTATGTGTACGTCGTCAATTTTCATGATATCACGCCCACTTTAATGAGCTCTCGCGTGCGGTTGTTGGTCTCCAGTCACCCACTACACCTGCAAGAGGCCCCGAAGACATGTGCGAACATGCAACAGAAATTTGCTGCAGCATTGGGTTACGCAGATGAACGCTACCTACTAACTAACTAACTAACTTCAGACCTCCCCCGAGCATGGGAGCCAGGCCGGACCGGCAGGAGCCGGTACGGA
Organism: Chrysophaeum taylorii; assembly: GCA_029834535.1. Lineage (NCBI taxonomy): Eukaryota > Pelagophyceae > Pelagomonadales > Pelagomonadaceae > Chrysophaeum > Chrysophaeum taylorii. Next base: position 11,042 of record JAQMWT010000623.1, on the reverse strand, counting down.
ACCACAGAGGAAAATCACGCAGTTGGGGCAGAGACGAGGGACGAGGACGGACTTGTTGATGGTGTTCCGCCACTGCGCGCTCGTTTTGAAATGTCGACTAGGGTTTATAGCGAGGGCTGTCACTAAGCCGGCGTAGCGAAACAGCCGTGGCAAATGTTTGTCTGTTTGTTTGTTTGTCCCCAGGGTAAGGCTCAGGTAGGCGCGCGAGCCAAACATTGATCCTCCAAGCCGTCTACGGCGACCTCGCAGACTATTTCCACGACCCGCGGCGGCTCTTCAGCGCGCCATTCTCACGCCCCGTCGAAACGATGTTGTCGATGCTGACAACGCGCGCATGACCGCGGCCTTTCCCGGAGACGAGGCGTCGGAGTTCTTTTCGGCCGACTAGGTTGGGTCGGAAGACGACGCCTCGCTCTTTACAGTCGAGTTTTCAACTCCCTGACAACCAACGGCATGCTGACTTTGATCGCGAGCTTAAAGTCTTCGCAACCTCGACCCGTCGCACGGCCTCTGCAACGGCACCCGATACATCATCGATCGTGTCGTGTCGCCGAGGCTCCTAACTAACTAACTAACTTCAGACCTCTCCCGAGCATGGGAGCCAGGCCGGACCGACAGGAGCCAGTCCGGAATCACGGGCCTGTAGACGAGGGGTGCCGAAAGGTGGGTCGGCGGAGAGTGATCATCAAGCTTGTCGCCATGCGACGAGGAGACCGCGATGTGACTGACAACCAACTCGTCGATAACCTTCCGTCTGCGCCCCCCGGCCATACCCCGTCCCACTGCGAACGTTCCGGCTGCCAACCGGCCCGCCCGGGCGGCGAATAGGTGCCAACCTACGCCGGGAGGGCGGATGCCCTCGCAAGGCTCAGGATTCATGAGGCACCGTCCTCCATCGCAACCACGCGGTCGGCGATCAGGGTAAGGTACGAGGCTCCTCCAACCAGTATCCCTTAAGCCCCACCGACGCCAAACGATCGCCAAGAGCCAGGGACAGACGCCCCGCAAGGTCGGCGTCCTCTTGCCCAAGCCCGTCGTCTGCCACGTCGAGCTCTACGTGGCTTTCGGTCGAGTCGGCAACCCCGAGGATATCCTCTTCTGGGTCGACGACTCCACCCTACCCCACACGTGCTGCGCAATACCGATAAGCGCCCTCCCGGCGTCTACACGCGCACTGTAGGTGAACTTACTGGGACCAGGTGAACTTACTGGGGTTTGAGATTGGGACTAGGTGAACTTAGTGACCAGGTGAACTTACTGGGACCAGGTGAACTTACTTGGGTTTTAAGAGTACAAGTGCAGGCCAGTAAGTTCACCTAGTCCCAATCTCCAACCCCAGCAAGTTCACCTGTTCCCGTCAAGTTCACCTAGTCCCAATTTCTAACCCCAGTAAATTCGGCGTAAACCCAATCTCTAACCCCAGTAAGTCCGGCGCAAACCCGCACCCACTCACCCCACTCTTCTTCGAGCTCGTCGCTCTCACCCCCGCCAATCTAATCTGCTTTGATCCGCACACGCCGCTAAGCTTTGAGTTTACTCTAAACGCCCCAGTAAGTTCACACTTGGTCTCAGTAAGTTCACCTGGTCACTAAGTTTTCACCTAGTCCCAATCTCTAACCCCAGTAAGTTCACCTGGTTCCAGTAAGTTCACCTGGTCCCAGTAAGTTAACCTATAGTGCGCGTGTAGACGCCGGGAGGGGGCTTATCGGTATTGCGCAGCACGTGTGGAGTAGGGTGGAGTCTTCGACCAAGAAGAGGATATCCTCGGGGTTGCCGATCGACAGAGAGCCACGTCGAGCTGGACGTGGCAGAAGACGGGCTTCGCCAAGAGGACGCCGACCTCGCGGGGCGTCTGGCCCTGGCTCTTGGTGATCGTTTGGCGTCGGCGGGCCTTAAGGGATATAGGCTGGAGGAGCCTCGGTTACAACGACACGATCGATCATGTATCTGGTACCGTTGCAGTGGCCGTGCGACGGGTCGAGGTTGCGAAGACTTTAAACTCGCGATCAAAGTCAGCATGCCGTTGGTTGTCAGGGAGTTCAAAACTCGACTCTTGAGAGCGAGGCGTCGTCTTCCGACCCAACCTAGTCGGCCGAAAAGAACTCCGACGCCTCGTCTCCGGGAAAAAAGGCCGCGGTCATGCGCGCGTTGTCAGCATCGACAACATCGTTAGGGTCGGATAAGAAAGCTCAAAACTAGGCCCTAGCCTACATTTCGAACACCAAACGAGAAACCCTCATTCAAAAGTGGATTGTCTCAGGCTATGTTTCAAACATAGCCTGCAAAATCACAAAATCGGCGTTCCGCCCATGGAATCGGCCGAAACGAGCAAAGAGTCGGCCCCGGGTCCTTCTGTAACCCCTGTGGACCCTTCGGTCCCGGCTGAGTTGACGAAAGTGTCGAAAAAACCGCTGCCAAACGTCAACGGCGAAAAAACCTCTTGAGGGGAGAGTGCGTGTGCTGCGTAGCGAGGCTCGACGCCGACGAGACGGCCAGGGGCCAGCCGCTCGACCTGGAGCGACTCCTGAATATCGAGGGCGAGCTGCCCGACAAGTTCTACGTGTGCTCGAAAATGTGCCGGGACGACTTCACCCCGAGCAAGCTACACACGACGAAGGGCGCGAAGGCCGTTCTCGCCCGGATCTCCGCGTCGCTAACTAGGACTCTCAAGACAACCATCCGCAGCGGGGACGAGGTCCTCATCGAGCACGACTTCTCGGCGGGGCACAACATCCAGGGCGGCAACGGCGTTGTCCTGGGCCTAATCTACAACAACACTGTGTGTCGGGTCGAGTCATACGACGTGAAAACGATTCAGCAGGGAGAGATCCGCGTCCCGTTCTCCCACGTCAAGGCCAAGCCCGACAAGGAGAACGACACCCCCGATTCGGCGACTACCACCCGGACGGCCAGCGCGTCCGACGCTTGGATCGAGTGGGTCATCGGTTATCTCCACACTGTCGTCGTCGTCGGACTCGAATGTGCGGATCTCGGAGCTCGAGAAGGAGGTGTCGAAACTCCGGAGCACGGTCGACAAGCTCACGGCGGCCAAGACGGCTCAGCACTCTCGCTCTGTCACCGCCGAACGCGAGACGAAAGAAGCCCACGCCGACGCCTTCGCCGCGGAAATGGCGGCCGCCAAGGCAGACGCGGCGCGTCTCGAGGCCAAGTGGAAGTACGAGGACGAGGTCCGGGATGCCGCACGTCGGGAGGCACGGCTCCAGGTCCGCATCGAACGCCACCAGGCCTCCAATGAGAAGCAGCGCGACCGCGATGCCGCGAGGCTGCAGCGAGCCATCGACGAGCTCAACGCGACCAAGGCCCAGTCGAACGAGGCGGCGAGACAGGCTGCGGCGGCGGCCGAGTTTCGGGAGAGGAACCGACTGAAGAAATCGGACCCTCGGGCCATGCGACAACTCAAGAACAATTACGCCGCCCTCAACCAGGAAGCGAAGCAAATGGAGATAAAGCTCGCGGCTGCCGAGGACCGCGTCCAGGCCCGGGAGGAGGAGATCGAGCGGCTGCGGGAGCGGGTCGCGGTCCTCGAGAAGCAGAACGCCGAAGTGTGGGTACCGCGGAAGCCGTCCGGCAAGGGATCCGGCAAGGGCACTCCGTGGGACTCGAAGCTCAGGGTGCTGTGTATGAAACTGCTCGCCTCGCGGGTTGCGCCTGCGGAAATCCCCGAGGTCCTGGTCTCGGTCGTCGAGGCGGTCGTTGGCCCGGAGCGAGTGCGCGACATGGAGCTCCCGTCCGCACGCTTCATTCGCGACCTGCGCTCCGAGATGGGTGTCCTTCACGAGGCCGCCGTCGCCCTCGCCGTGGGATACGGTGACGTCGTCGACGCGGCGACGGACGCGTCGCCGCTCGACGGCAAGGAGATCGCGACTACCCAACTTCGCGTCACACGCGGCGGCGTGACGGAGAACTGGACGCTGGGCGCGAGCGAGATCTCCGACCAGAGCGCGCCTGGCGAGGCCAAGGCGATCAACGATCGGTTTGGTGACCTGAATCGAGCGCTCCAGCTCGTTAATCAAGTTTACCAGGAGCTCTACGGAGCCGACGCTGCTGCGGAGGCGCTCCCGGCCGCCGGCAGCGCCGGCGTGCAGAATCTCGCCGGCCGGGCCATCGTTACCGACAACGCCTCCGCCGCCATCGCATCGGTCCGCGAGCTCCAGGAGCATGTCCTCGCGGCGGTGCAGAAGGAGATCGGGGAAGAGCTGTGGAATTTGATGACGCAAGACGAGCGCGACGCGAAGACTCGTGTCTTTCACGGGAACTGCCAGCGACATCTCGGTACGTCGTGCCGTCCCACCAGCAATTTGTTGAGCAGGCAACACATGGCTCGACGGCGGCGCCGCCGAGGAGGCCAAGATGCTCGACACGCTGCTGAAGGATAGCATCGAGAGCTCGGAGGCGAAGCACCTGCGCCTCACCGGCGAGTTGAACAAGGTCATTCATGCCTTGTCCAAGTGTATCGGCGAGGGCGTGGATCGCTACGGGAAGGGCTTCGGGACCCCTCTCCGGGCATTCCTCGAGGAGAAGCACCCGTCGGAGCTCTACCTCACGCTCGGCCGCACGGACAAGGGGACGCGGCAGGACGCGTGCACCAACGCGGCCTGGGTCATCTTCCACAACCTCCCGTTTCTCGTCGAGTTCCTCGAGAACGCGAGCTACGCGCCGCAGAACATCCTCAGGAACAACCTCTTCTCGACCTTGTCCTCGCAGGAGGTCGCCGGAGCCATTCGAGCCCGAGCGATCATCGACGACAAGCTCACGGTGCCTTTCCGATTTTTCGCCGCATCGGACGCCCTCGAGGGTTGGTCGGTTCTCGACATGGCGGGCGTTCTCGAGCGAGTGCATGCCTTCTTCCAAGTCTGCCAGGATAATCCACAACTCGTTGCGACCGCCGGTTACGAGGCCTTCGACACTGAGATCGCCACCTACGCCCAGTTCCTCGAGACGCGGGCCGGGTCGGCGAAGCTGTCCGTCGACGGCCAGTCCACGATCCGCGACGTCGCGGCCGTTCGGGCGCGGCTCTACGCTCCGACTGACACCAATGATCCAGAGGCCAAGACCATGCTCGACGCGCTCCGGGCCTGGGGCCGCGGCATGCGCCGCACGTTCGAGGGGGCAGTCTATGCGCTACGTCGGCGACGGCGACCTCGCGGCGGTCAACCAGACGTCGGAGCTCCGGAGGGCCTTCGACGGCGCGCGGCGGAACTCGAACGAGGTCGAAGGCGAGTTTGGCGTATTGAAGTATTACAACGCCTCCTACGTCAACATGAGCGTCGTGAACTGCGTCGGGGTCGTCGCGTGCCAACGGGACCACATGTTCGACCGGGCCGCCACGAGTTTTACGACCAAGCGCCGGCGACGCGTCGCCGACGAGGTCGCTGGTCGAACGACGACGAAGGCTCGAATGCGCGATCGAGTTGGTGGAGGACGTCTCGCCACGCTCGGCGACGACTTTCGAGGAGTGTTGATGGAGGCGGCTCGTCGTGGTCGGCAGAACCACAAGGAGCAGGCTGCCGCGCGCGCGGAGGCGGCGAAGGAGCACCATCGCCGTCGCGCCGCCGCGTTCGTCGAGAAGGCCCTCGAGCGCCAGGTGAACGACTACGCCAAGGCCCAGGAGGCCATGAAAGTCAAGCCTGTCGTCGACGAGCAGGCCCTCGTCGGGAGGACCCTGCTCTCGACGGTCAAGAAGCGACTTGATGCGGCACTTAAGCAGATCTCGAGCGACGCTGCGCGGTCGAAGGTCCTCAAGGAGAACATCGACAGGTACGTCGTCGGCATGGGCATGGGCGACCTCAAACCCAAGTCCTACACCTCGGGCAAGGACCCGACGATCGGCTCGGCCGGTTCCAAGGCCAACATCGAATTCCTCACCGCGCACCTCGAGTACGTCTACGAGCAGATCAAGACCAACTCCCGCGAGTTGGTCGCCGAGGCGGTAGTCCGGGCGAGCGCCGACGGCAGCTGCCAGTGCTCGGGACCGCGACGGCCCAGCGTCTCGAACTCGACGCGAGGCGGCACTTGAGCGTTGACGAGCTCAAGGCCAAGGTTGAGGAGTGCCGCGCCTTTCGCCATCCGAGGAAGCGGACGCGGACAACGAGTGGCCGCTCGAAGCTACCGACGATTGACGTGGCGTTGGTCGGGTCACGCGTCGAGGTTCTCTGGGAGTTGTCGGGGCACCCGGGCTGCTACTGGATGCCCGGCACCATCGAGGCGGTATCCGACGAGAACTCCAAGGACGGTCGCAAGAAACTCGGGCTGGGTTGGATCTTCGTTTCCTATGACGACGGTTTCAGCGGGTGGCTCCTCGCGAACCGCCCCACCTTCTTCAACGGCTCCAAGCCGGCTTCCTGGCGCTTCGTGTCCGAGGACAACGAATACGACGACGACGACGACGAGGAGGAGGAGGAGGACGCGATGGACGTCGACGACGACGACTACGCATAGCTGCGTTCGCGGGCCCCGACGCCGGTCTCCCGAGGACGCCCGGAAAGACGAGGACACTAGAACTGGCCCCAGCGAACAAAAGGCGCCGTCTAAACGCCCACACGACCCTCATTGGGCCTACGGACATTCCCGATGCGCCGGTTGTTGTATTTGGAGCCGATGGCGTCGTGCAGAGTAGAGCCACCTAGGCCCCCGCCTCCACCGAGGCGCCAAAATACCTCACTCCCAAGTAGATTCGCCAAATCGGCAGCTACGGACTTCGTTCCAAGATAAAATCGGCACCATTTTGGGTCAACTTGGCGACGGACAAAAAAGGCCGCCAATCCTTGGGGATTTTCGGCCCCGGCGCGGGACCCCCGAGTTCCTTATCCGACCCTAACATCGTTTCGACGGGGCGTGAGAATGGCGCGCTGAAAGAGCCGCCGCGGGTCGTGGAAATAGTCTGCGAGGTCGCCGTATACGGCTTGGAGGATCAATGGCTGGCTGGCTCGCGGGCCTACCTGACCCTTACCCTAAATCGAGGGACAAACAAACTCCGCCCGTCAGGCACATCCCTAATACCCCACAAACCCACCCACATCCTTCATGCTCCCCACACACACCCCCCTCTTAGCAGTCGACATTTAAAGACAAACAAACCACGACTCGGCGATGACCCCGACTAGGTCCCGCGTACTTATCTCCGCCCGTCAGGCACATCCCTCCTACCGCACAAACCCACCCACATCCTTCATGCTCCCCACACACATCCCCCCTCTAAGCAGTCGACATTTAAAGACAAACAAACAAACATGCTCCCCACACACACACCCCTCTTAGCAGTCGACGTTTAAAGACAAACAAACAAACAAACAGACAAACATCTGTCGATTAGTAGTAAGGAAACGCAAAGGCTAGCCGCGTGTGCGGATCAAAGCAGCTTAGATTGGCGGGGGTGAGAGCGACGAGCTCAAAGGAGAATGGGGTGAGTGGATGTGAGCACGGGTGGGTTTACGCCGGGTTGGAGATTGGGACTAAGTGAACTAACTGACCAGGTGAACTTACTGGGACCAGGTGAACTTACTAGGGTTAGAGATTGGGACTAGGCGAACTTACTGGCCTGCACTTGTACCGCTATAAGCGCGACCACGACCACGACCACGACCACGACTAGGAGGGCCCTGGCTTGAAGCCTCGGAGCGACCCGGGCCTCGGCCTCGGGTGGGCGCGGCAGGATGAGCCGACGCGGCGGCGGATTCGGGGGCCGTTATGGCGACATCCGCGGGAACGGGAGCGGACGCGGCGAGTTGGGCGTTGTGATCGGCTTCGACACGATTGAAGACGGCATCGTCGGTCAGTTGTGGCCCTGTGCAAAGAAGCCGCCGGCAGTTCGACGGCAGTTGTGAATGGTCTGGAGCTCGTCCGAAGTGAACGGCCGGTCGTGCTCGCCTGCGTTGTAATCGATGCCGATCACCTCCATGTCTTGACTTGTGCGGGGAGCACGACGAGCCCGAGCCAAATCGTTTGCCGCACGAGCGTGCTCGACACAGGCGAGACCCTCAGACGAGACGAGGCCGCGCGACAAGGCCGCTTGGAATGCGATGTCTGTCGCATCTCGGCGGACAGGGCGCCGGACATCAGCTGAGCCGCGGACGAGTGATGCTCCAGGAGCTTGCGCGTGAAGGGGACGAGGCCGGATTCGGCGATGGGCTTGCAGTTCTTTTCGACGTTGCAAAAGGTCTCAGGGAAGACCTTATTAAAGAGGATGACGAACTCCGACTTGAGCAGGTTGTCGCGGGACTCGTGCGGGATGCGGCCGCGGATGTCGAGGCGCTTCAACTCCAGCCAACGGCGCTTGACTTCGACCCAGAGCAGCTTGAACACACCGTTGTTATAGGCATCGGGGACCTGCCAGACATTGGTGGCGTTGGGGACGCCGATGAGGATGTGGACATGCAGCCGACGGCAGGTGCGAAGGACGTTGAGGGCAAAGCGCGTCTTGTGGCCGTCGACGAGGAGCACGGCGGGCTTCGCAGCGCTGATGTCCGGAACCCGCGGCAGGATCACGTCCTTGATCACCATCTAGAGGATCTTGTCCGTGATGCCGCCCTTGGGCGGCCAGTTGGCCATGCCTCTGTACTGAGCGCCGTTGACGGTGACTTTGGTGAGGCCCGGGTACCGTTTGTCCGGATGGTGCTCGAACAAGTTCTGGCCGGAGACCCAGCGACGCACCGAATCCGAGTTGAAATCCGAAGCCCGACAGCCCGCCTTGGCGGAAGCAGCCTGGGACATGAAGATGATGACAGGCGCCAGTGGGTTTCCCAAGCCGTCCATGCCGACGACGAGCGTGACGCGTTCGCTGCTGGCGGCTGCCGTGAACTCACGCGACTCGCCCTCGGCATAGACGCGCACGCCGATCTGGTGCCTCGCGTGCTCGTCGGTCATGTCCAAGACGGCGGCCATTTCGTCGAAGAGAAACAGCCGACCGAGCTCGCGCGGGATGGGGTGCAGTCGCGGGTTGTCCGCTGGGTACACCTTCGTCAGCACGTCTTCCACGTCCGCTTATACCGGGTTGAGCTTGAAGAGGCTGAACTCGAGCAAATATTTCTCCATTCTGCCGTACAAGAAGGCGATGTTCTCGGTGGTCGTCCAGTTCTCGCGCGTCACGTCACGCGGATGGCCGAAGGTGACCTTCAGCGTGCGCTCGTTCCGATCGAGGAAGCCAGTCGCCCAGTGGATTCCAGGCAGTGCGTCCTCCTTGTACACCGCATGGCCGCCCATGCCGTCCGGCTCACCGCGAAAGCGAGCAGCGTAAAACTTGTGCCTCTCGGCGAGCTCGGTGCCCTTGATGAAGTCGTACGCGATGCCACCGAGTTCCAGCCGCGTCGGCACCGCGCCGAAGGAGCCGAGCTCGATGACCGTGTTCAGGATGACGGGCTCGATCTCGGAAAGAGGCGACGTCAAGGCCCGAGGGGTTGTAGAGAGGAGCGCCCGTGCGCTCGTGGGCGTTGACGCGGATCTGCACGGTCTTGACCTTGGGCTCTCGACGTGGCGTCAAAGCACGCTCGGCGATCAGGTTGGCGACGACGACAGAGGCTGTCACCTTCTGCTGCTTCTTCTTGGCGTCGAAGAGTCGCTTGGCCGCCTCGTCTGTAGCAGCGGCCTTCTCTGCGGCGCGGTCAGCGGCCGCATACTTCGTGGCCCGCGGTGACGGCCGCCGAGGTGCGCGTCCGTGGCTGAGGTGTTTGCCGTGTTGGTCACCGTCGGCGCAGACGCGCCCCCTCGATCCTCTGCTCGACCTCGCGGCGAAGGACAGTGCCGGTGCTCTGCGTCGGCCGTTTCTTCGGTGTACCTCCACTGGGTCGGGCTCGTTCAATGTAGTACTGCAGGCGCTGCTTAGAGAAGGCCCCGAAGCCGAAACGGGTCAGCGCCTCGAGCATGTCAGCGCGCTCACGATATGCGCCCTCCTTACTGACGTGCCTCGTTGCCGCGAGCGTGGCCGCCATGGAGACGTCCTTGTCGTTGGCGGCGCGGGCCTCGACCGACCGCTTCGACCGCTCCTCTCTCACAACGACGCGCCCGAAATCGAGGAGGATCGTGGTCACCTTGGCCTCGTCGAAATCGCCCTCCGGGCGGCCACGCTTCAGCCGCGGCGGCTCGGATTTGACCCGCGAGGCAGTCCTCGCCTCGGGAGCCGACCTCTGCTTCGCAGGACGACCTCTGGACGCGGGCATGACCGGCGACGGAGCCGGCAGGTGTGAGAATTGTGCGTATGCAATTTAGTAAAAGTCCCGCAATAGGGTGGCTCCCGCATTAGGTTTTCAGATGGTACTGCAAACCGCGCCGCTTCTCGATTCGAGTCGATTTGGCCGAGTTGCGGCCTCGCGAAGATGGCCAGACACTGCGGGCGAGCTATTCGGACGGGCGTGATTGCCAAATCGGTCGGCAAGAAAATTGGCACGGCAGAACCGCTGCTGTCCATACTGGGCCGGTCCTGGGCGAAGACCGAGGTCCGGAGGACTCTTGTAGAGTGGATTGCTGGTGGTGGTGGTCGACAAGGTCGATGACTGGTCCTGTGGGACGTCGAGCGCGACGGTGACACACTCGAGACTGAGGTAGGTACCGGGTGCTCGAGGTCTGTGAGGAGCGTACTGAGGATGAGGGAGGGACACCTGGTGATCTTGGCGCTGCAGAAGACGATGAGGACGTAGAGGATGAAGAGGACGAGGCGTCTGCTTTTCGCCTTCGCCACTCGTCGTCGTCATCGTCGAACGTGCCCTCCATCTCCACGCCTTCACCACCGTCTTCTCTCTCATCAGGGTCGTTCTCTGCGACATCACACGTCCCCCAGCCTCTCTCCACACACCCCGTCTGGAAGAAACGCGCCCTCAAAGCAAAGAGAAAGGCTTGAGAAAGCCAAACCCGCGCGTCCACTGTGCACTGTGCAAGAAGCCTCAAGCCACCTACTTCTGCACCCAGTGCAGCACCGCCACCACATTCTTCGCCCTTTGCGGGCTGAGAACGAAGCGCCAATGCATCGCGCATCACGCAGCACTCAGCGGGTAGGATGGAAACGGTCCCGTGAAGCCACATCCGCCCCCCAA
>JAQMWT010000622.1:0-22719 GCA_029834535.1 Chrysophaeum taylorii | reverse complement strand
AAGAATGGCACTTCAATAACCAGAACCGACAAAAGCACCCGACGCCGCCTCAAGTGCTCCCGATCACCACCCCCATCTTAAACGACGTCGACCTCTAAAAACCCGAGGCGATCTGAAAGGAAGCGTCGTCGTGCGGGGGTGCGCATGCAGTACGCGCGTGTCACCGGTGAGGGCACACATACAGTACAGTGAGTAGTTTCAAGGCGTCGGAGAAGAGGGGGTATGCGGCGAAGTTTGCGCGGTGTTGCCTCACGTGGTGTGCCTGCCAGCCACAAAGTGAAGAAAGGGCAGCAGGGTCCTCGGGCGAAGAAAGAGAGGGAAAACAACCACCACGAGGCGTTGGTTGCTTCGGTAGCCATCAATCAATCATGCCTTGCGAGGGCGTATCATCTCGGAAAAAATTAGTAGCATGCGATCCAGGTCCATGGCGTACTAATTGAGAACTTGGCGTCGTCGGTTTTACGTGTCCCTTGAGACGGACCTGCAAGAGGGTGCGTGCACCGTTGGAAGGAAGAACGGACCTGGGCCTCGTCGAGGAAGCAGTAAGCGTAGAGCTGGGAAGTCGCAGATAAGTCGAAGTATGTTAGGCCGGGGTAGACATGCTTTTTGCCAAAGGCCTTGGTCTTGAAGGAGTCCGACTTTTCGAACTTGGCGACCTCGACCTGCTTCGCCTCGTCGTCGTCGACGGGCTGGCGCCACTGAAGCTTGACCTCGAGGTCCTTCCACTTGCTCTCGATCGGCTGGCGAGACTTGAAGTTGAGGTCTACCGCGATCGTGAATACATCGTCTTCGGACTTGGTGACGCCGAGAGAACCAAAGTGAATCGCGGGGGACCTCGGCAAAAGGAGCGAAAGGAGGAGAACGAGGAGGAGGATGAGGCAGCAACACCCACACCCGCCGCACACTGTCCGTTTGCGCTTCTTTACGGTCTCGATCACCACCACCTGCACCGGCTGGGCCACAACGGGGGTCTCCTCGTCCGTCTGGAGCACCACGTAAGGCGTCTCGGAAGACGGTTCTTGCCGCGTTCCCATTCGTTACTCGTTCCTTGTCGGGGATTTATTATTTGCGAACTTAATAATAAACGAGCGAGGGGGGGGGGTCTCTCCGTCTAATCGCCCATGCGCGACCCGACAAGACCCGGGAGGATGTCGGTCGCGCCGGCCGCCTCGAGTTCGTCCATGACGGCGGGGGCGTGTTTCTTCGGAACGAGGGCCGAGACGGCGACCCAGTCTCCGCGCTCGAGGGGTGAGATGGAGGGACTCTTCTTTCCGGGGGTGATGGTTTTGCACCGTTCGAGGTTCTCGCGGTGGACGTTGTACGTGCACATAACCCAGGTGGTTGCAGTGAGATAGCCCGCGATGCGCTTGCGGACGGTTCGACGAGTTCGGCGTCACGGCGTGGGGGTTGGCGATGAGACGGAACGGACGGTCTGGGTGTGCATGACGACGGCGACCTCTCGAGACCCGCGGCCTTCATCGTCGTGCCGGTCTCGACGAGGTCGACGACGGCGTCGGCGAGACCCAGGCCGCAGGCTGCCTCCACCGAGCCCGATATGACCTTGATTTTCGTCGGCTCCTTGCTGCCGCTTTCGAGAGCGGCGAAGTGGCGTCCGGCGAGGCGGGGAAACGAGGTCGCGATCCTCTTGCCGGCGAGTTCTTCCGAGGACTTAAACTTGCCGACGGGCGCCTGGACCGACAGCCGGCACTTGCCGATCCCGAGCTTGAGGAGTACGTCGACCTCCACGTCGCTCTCGGCGAGGATATCCTCGCCCGTTATGCCGATGTCGACCTCGCCCTCGCCGACGTATTTGGCGATGTCGGCGGGGCAAAAAAACCAACGACAGCGGCAGGTTCTTGCATCGCGCGATGTCGACGCGCTCGGCTCGCCGGTACTCGATCCCTGCGCCCTGAAGCAGCCCGACCACCCGCTCGTGCATCCGTCTTTTTTCGGCACCCCGAACAGCAAGTGAGGACGCTCGCCGTTGGTTGGGTGTGAGTGCCGCCATCGCTGGGGCAACACAACCGACTCGTCCTCGGTGCTGTGGCACCAAGCTGCCGAGACGCTCGTCGCCGCGGCGCCGCGCACGACCCACGCGCTCCGCTGCATCGACAACCGGATCTTCCCAAGCAACGGCGCCGAGATTCGAGAACAGAGATCCTCGCCGAGGGCAACAAAGGTTCCGTTAAGACATAAACGACTTGAAAAGGTCGCACAAAATGGCACCAAACAAGCCAAGGCCCCCCCGAAGTTGGCGACGAGGGAGAAGCGCCAGGCGGCCAGACGAAGCCTGCTCGCAAGTTCAACGCGAAGACGGCGACGGCGGACTACGCAGCAGATATACATTCGCGGAAGCCGTCGAGTACTGTCTGTCAGGAGAATGGGGCGAAGAGGTTCTTGACCAAGCACCCCGAGTGGGCAGGGTGCCATCACCGCGAAGCAGCACCAGGACCAGCTCAAGGGGCGAGTGGTCTTCGAGAAGGATGCCGAGATGCACGTGCGCCGGGACAAACCGCTGCTCATGAACCGGGTGCAAAAGGCGGTCGGAAACGAGGAGATCGGCGTCGAGGTGCGCCAGATCTTGCTGACAAGGCAAGTCCAGAACCGCAAGGGCGGCTGCAGACGCGCGAGCTTTTTGCCTACGAGATTCTCAAGTTGCCCTCTAAATTGTTCTTCGCCGGCTTTGGGCACTCGAATACTCTCGCCAGCGAGGTCCAGCAGAAGATGGAATCCTAGCACACTCGAATACTCTCGCCAGCGAGGTCCAGCAGAAGATGGAATCCTAGCGCGCCGCGGTTAACTGCGACGAGTTGGGGAGGAGCACTACGAGGGCATCAACGGCCTTCGTGCCGAGCTCGTCGACCGCGCATCACGGCTGAGGGCGGAACCATCGCCGACCCCATCCTGAATCTCGAAGGGACGCCCCGGTTGTTTGACTTGCCTGGAAAGGGAAACGCCAAGATGCGGCCGGCGTCGACGACGTTTGCTTTGCGGCAGCCACCATCAACCGCGAGTGCAATACTGTCATGATGTGCTGGGGCCTCAACGCTTTCAACTACGGCCTCCAGGTCACCGTCGCGAGCCAGACCATAATCGCGGAAAGCCTCGTCCCCAACGACCTCACCGTATTCGAGAGAAAGATCTGCACGGAATTCGAGTTCAGTTCGCACTCTTTTTCGTCGAACACACAGTGCGGCGTCCAGACTGCCGCGTCCTTCTTCGACCGGATGAGGCTGTCGGACGAGGAGCTCGCGCACCGCGAGATCCCCCGAGCCGTCGTCGTCCTCTCGGACAACCGTGCCAGCAGCAAGGACCCCGAGGTCGTCAAGCGGGGGTATCCGCCTCTTCTTTGAGCCATCCAACCCGTCGGGCTTCCTCCAGGCCCTGGACCAGTACAACAAAAAGCTCCACAATCAAGGCGAAAAACGTCCGCGAGACGGGCGACCAACTCAAGATCCTTGAGCCATAATCTGGCCGTGCATTCTATCAGATCCGCCTCGGTTGAATCCACCGCAGGTATTGGAGCTCCTTCTCCAAGGTCGGGATCGAGCAGACGCGCGTCGCGCCGGGCAACGTCGATCGATCGATCGATCCAAGTTCGTCGTAGTTTTACCGCCGCTGGTCGGCGAGAAGGACTTGGTCGACCTGACCATCGCGTCACTGGCAGGCATGCCCAATGACACGGTCGAGTACTTTAAGTCCAAGCTCGAGCAAGCCCAGTGCATCATCAGGCGGCAGTCCGAACGCGAGGTTAACCCAATGGTGGCGGGCATCCTGGAGGTGACTAGGCCGACCAGGAAGAATGACGTGTCCCGCGTTCGGATCACCGACGGGCATGGTTTGGCCAAGCTGTCGGACCTCCTTGGCGAGCGCAAAGCCCAGGAGACTGCCCGCCCCCAGGAGGACGAGGCCAATAGGCAAGCGCGCCTAGAAGCCGCCGCCAAGCAGGACGCTGCCTACGCGGAGAGCCTGGCCGTCGTCTGTATGAGATGCAAGAACGGCTGCGTCTGCGAGGATCTTCAGATCAAGGTGGAGGCTTGTGACGCCGGCCCGCCTCATCCTGCTTCGACTTGTTGAAGAAGAAGAAGAAGTAGAAGAAGAAGAAGAAGAAGAAGAAGAAAAGAAGCCCTGCGGGAAGAATAAGTGCAGAGCCGAGCGCTAGGCGGCCGCCGCCGCTGCAGACGTCGACTTTAACGTCGACGAGGATTGACGGGCTTGACGTCGACGGTGGTGACAGGCCCGCGGACGCCCAGGTCGAGACCACATATGTCGTCGACGCTCGCCCTCGTGCACCACCCGGCTTGCAGACGCTCGCTAGACCTCCCTCGAGCCCACAACAGCGCTGCTGCTCAGGAGCGTCTCTTTACGCGGCTAGTACTATCTGGAGCTTGCCGCATGCAGGGAGCTTCTGATGTCCTTGGCTTCTAGTCTCAGGCCGTAGAAAATCCTTCTTCAGAGCTGGAATACTAGCTGCTCCGGCCGTAAAGTGGTGGTCAGGAGTGTGTTCACGGTGTCGTGTCGGCAAACCTCGCGCGTGCATATTGTGGTGTCCGGTATCCCCATGGCAAGAAAAAAGTGAAAAAAAATCTAGTGTCCTACGACCTGTAAGCATATGTACAACATGCACAACAATCCGGATTATATAATAAGAGACCGCCGGGATAGTCGGATTCAAAGGTCGACCGGCCGCACGGTCGAATCTTTCATCTCGCGCAGGATGTCGTCGCGACGAGCCTTGATGCGCTGGCGCCGCCTGGAGACCGAGAGTGCGAGGAGGTGGTACAACACAAGTCAGAACAACGACAACAACAAGGCTGTTGCACTTGGTTTCGCGGCGAGCTCGACGTCTGCGAGACAAGATGATGATCAAAAAAGTGGTCGAGTCTCCTCCGCACTTCTGAAATTCGGGGTTCTCTAGGGCGAGGGGGCAGCCGACGCAGCCGTTGGTGGGGCAATTTCCGCAGCGCTTGCGGGTTTGGCGGGTCTTGAGGCCGTCACGGGCCGCGTCGTCGCCGACAGAGAACATGGGGCATTCGGGGCACTTATTGGTGGGACAGTTGGGGCAGCGCGCGGCGTTGTTGGAAGATATGTCGAGGAGGGCAGCGCCGGCGCCGGCCGTCGAGCGTAGGCCGTCGCTCCCGACGAGGCGGCCCTTGAAGTTATAGGATGTCATGACGTTTTCGCGCTTGAGCTCGAGGGAAACGAGCTCGTCCCAGGGCACGTAGTGGATGCAGTCGACGGGGCAGGTCGCTATGGCTTCGGCGATCGTCTCCTCGGTGTCGCCGTCCTGCTGGAAGACCCGGGCCCGGCCGTAGTCGTCTTCCATCATGAATGTCGACGGAGCGATGCACGCGCAATTCGTGCACCCGATGCAGGACGCCTCGTCGACGAAGACCATGCGGTCGCTGTCGACGAGAGGATCGCCATCCTCGTCCGTGTCCACGAGCTCGTGCGACGCCACCAGTCCGATCCGCGCGTCTCGGATGACGCCGCGCTCCATGAGTTCCGCCTCCGTCGGCTGCAGCTTGTCGATCAAGCTATCCGACTCCGACGCCGACTCCCGCGTCTCCGACGCCGACTCCTCCGTCGACGCGAACTGAAGCGCGTCGAGCGCAGACTCGACGTCGTCGTCTGCCTCCGACAAGCTCGTGGAGTCCTCTATCATAGAGCTCGACGTCGCCGCGACAGAATTTGGGCCCTCGTCGTCGACCGGCACAATCGCATCGGACATTGTTGTGCCAACACCATCGACGGTGTCGTCGACCGGAGGGGTCGACGCCTCGTCCTCGCGCGCGGACCACGCGCGAGAGTGCGACCTTGGCGCCCAGCTCGAGGGGTGCAGCTGCCAGCCCCGCGCGGAGACAACCACCATCGCCACTCGCAAAGGACCGCCGACCATCTGTCGTGAAAAAATAAATCTTCGGAGGCCACGTCACCTCTGACACCACCTTAAGCCCAAAAGGGGGCATGCGGCGTCGCACCCGATATGGGTTTCTGGTTTTCGTTCGTTAGTGCGCGAAGTGATGCGCCTTTTAATTGGTTGGGGGATAAAGTTTATAGTCGCGTGCCTCTACTCTGTCCGGGTGGTGGGTGGTGGTAATATGCGCCTTCCTAACTTACTACTATCTCCCCGCCGGGAGGACACCAGAAAAAAAAGCCTCTTATCTTCGCCACATCCAAATTGGAAAGACCGGCGTAATTGTATCATCATCCCGCCCTCTCGATCGACGGCGGAGCCCATCGAGTGCCGGTCCACATATCCATAGGCGCCACCAGACATATCGTGCTGTGTGTCTTCGACAAGAAACATTCTTGTGCAAAGTGGCGCTAGAGAGCAGCACCGTTGGCACGCGCTGTTGGGGAGACTTCGAGACACACAAAGTCGCGCCCTGCTCGAGCGGGAGAAATCGCACCGAAAAGAAGACGCGGTGCAAATCACCAAACCCGTGGATACGCCGAACTACAACGTCGCCAGAAAAGGGCTGGGGATCAGCGAAACTAGGACAGCCGCCCCAAAAAAAGGAGCGCGTGCGCCAGGACCCAGAAGGTGGCGGCGGTCAAAAATAAATAAAGAAGAATCACGCGCTCAGACGAACGTTGGTCCCCACGAGCTTTCTCGACCTGCTGGTCTTGCTCTGCGGGGACCGCAACGCCCTTGGAAGCGCCACCACCGTTGCTGCTGGGGATCGTAACATCGTGTTGAAGAGGCGCTCGTACTTGTTCTTGTAGCCGTAAACAGTGTATCCGAGAGCGATCGCAGCAAGGAAGACAACGACGAGGATAAGGAGAATAACGCTCTCGACGATACCCGTCGACTTCTTTTTCTTCGAACCGCTCTCCGTGGCGAAAGCTTCGTCGGGCGACCCACCAAGGCTACCCACTTCCCAACTTGCGAGCCACGCATCTTCGTCGTCGCCAAAGGCACCTTTGTAATCCACGACCGTCCAAAAGGCGTCGTCCGAAAACGCGTCGACGTCAGAGAAGGCCGGACTCGAGGTGACCGAGCTCTCGTCGACGTATTGTGGCGTCGATCTGTGCCGAGTCGTAGTCGGCGTCTGAGGGCATGATCCGGAGGGCAGGATCGCTCGCCCTGGACCGCTGACGATGTTGTTCGACGAAAACCACACGTAGTCACCGGTTGTCGTCGGCAGAGTCTGGGTGCGTTCCTCGGAAGCGTCCTGGTAGAGACCGAGACGGCGAGCGAGTTGATATTCGTGAGAATAAGGTTGCCGAACTCGCCGTTCCCTCGCGAAGCCGCGTGAGCGCCTCGACCTGGTCGTCCGAACTGACCGAGGCCGGCGAGCCGCCGAGATGCCCGACAAAGGTGCTGGAGTAGAGCTGCGGGAAGGAACGCGGGGTGCCGTCAATCTTCGAGTCCATCTCGGTCCCGTGATGTCCGGACGCGCCAATCATCACGTAAGCGAACTGGATCTTTCCCTGATACCCCTCGTCGGTGTCGACGGCGTCGTCGCCGACAAAGAGGACCGAGATCCATTTGAGATTGACGGTGCCGCTACAACATCTCGAAGCCGTCCGTCGTCGAGATTGAACGCGACCTCGCAGTATTGATTGCATCGTCGTGCCCGACCCGACACACCGGCGAGCGTGATAATATTGATCTCGTTGTTTTCGCCAATGACGTTCCCGCCATACCAGACGCGGACGTACTGCAAGACGCCCGAGCTGTCGGACGAGTCGGTGCCGCCGTAGGTTTATCCGGCGATGCCCTCTACTTCCTGGGAGGTGTCGTAGACGGGCGCGCAGCCCGTGACGATAAGGCCACCCCGCAAGCCGCGATCGGGGTGATGTTGGTCCGAAACCGCGGTAGTGAAAGTGATCGGCGCGTCGGCGGTCCCAACAAGCGTTGATCGTCGCACCCCGCGGGATGATAAGCGCCGGAGCGAAGCCGTCGCCGTCGTCCGAATAACAGTACGCTGTCGTACCAGCCTCGATCGTCAACGTCACACCTTCAGCGACGAAAACTTGTTCAACTAAGAGCGGATCCGCTATGACCGGCATCTCCTCCTCCTCCTCCTCCGGGCGACGCTGACGCATTTGGCGCCGCCTAGCGGTCGACGATGACGACCACGTGGTATCTACGTCAATCGTGCCATAGATGGGCGTGCCCACGATGTCTGCCGGGATTCGCTGATTTTCATCGAGCCAAGACCAATGTGCGATCCAGAGGTCTGTGTCGAAGGCCCCCTTATAATCTGTCGTCGTAAAGAACCCGTCGGACGTTCTCGCGTTCACGCTCTGATACTCCGCGCCATCCGCAATGGGCCGAGGATCAAAAAAAAGACTGTCAAAGTCCGCCGTGCCAGGCATCAACACGAGTTCTACACCAAGGGCCGTCGTGAGGCCACCACCACACGTGCCGTCGTCGTCCGAGAACGGAGTTATTTATACCCGCGGCGCCGATTATGATGTTTTGCGAGCTAAACCACAAGTAGTCGGTGCCGCCTGTCGTCGGGAGAACGTGCGTGCGATTTTCTGATGCGCACTCATTTCGCAGCACGCCGATGTTCGGAACGTTGGTCACGATGAGGTTGCCAAATTCACCGCCCGTACCCTCGCGCAGGCGCAGCGTGGCGTCGCGAAGATCGTCGGACGACACCCATGCCGGGCTGCCTTCGAGGTGGTGCACGAACGTGGCGGAGTAGAGCTGCGGGAACGAGCGAGGCGTCTCGTCGCCCAACGAATCCATCTCCACGCCGTGGTTGCCGGTTTGACCAATCATCACGTAGGCAAACTGGATCTTGCCCTGGTAGCCCTGATCGGTGTCGACAGCATCGTCGCCATCGAAGAGGGCTGAGATGTACATGAGATTGACGGCGCCGCCAAACATCTCGAAAACCATCGTCGAGGTTGAAGGCGACCTCACAGTTCTCGACGGTCGTGGCCGAGCCGACGCCCGCGAGCGTGATGCCGTTGATTTCGTTATTTTCGCCCATGACGCTGCCACCGTACCAGACGCGCACGCACTGGAGAATGCCCGAGCTCTCGGTCGAGTCAGTGCCACCGTAGGTGTATCCGGTGATGCCTTCGACCTCGTCGGTCCCCCCACCCGCAACCGGAGCATCGCCCATGACGATGAGGCCGCCCCACAGACCGCGTGCGGGAAGCGCGCTGGTCTCGGCACTCGACGTAAAAGTTATGGGCATCGTGGCCGTACCCTCAGCCATGATTGTCGTGCCGGGAAGAACGATGAGCGCGGGGCGAGACCCGAGCCGTCGTCGGCGTCGCTCGCGATGACCGATCCGGGCGATATGGTGAGCGTGACACCGGACTATACATCAAGCTTCCGCTGGGAGCAGCAGAGGTTCCACGGCGGCTGGCCGTGCCACAGACAGTTTGGGGCTACACGACTAGTAGGAGACCACAGACCAGCACAAAGGAGTCCAAGAGAGTCTCAGGTCATCAGAACGCACCAGAGGCGTGGCCACACTGCGACGAATGGATCTAACTTCTGTACGAAATCTCAGGTCACGACGACTTTGTCAAGCACAAGTCTTCGTAATAATTCCTATTGAGAACAAACATTATAAGAAGGGCGTGACTGAATCTTCAAGATTCTTCTTCTTTTTTGTGGAGGGTAGTAACGCTCTCTCGAAAAGAAGACCCTGTAGTGTTGACGCGGCGTGAAGCGGCTGGTATTCTTGACACACGCGTAGTTCAGCGAGCCGCACGGGATCGTCGTGGCGTACGCGCGCCGGTCTCGGCAGGGGGCGCACCGACGAACCCTCGCGAGAGAGACGCAGCATTATCGGCAAGCAAGAGAAATCGCGCCAGGGATACGTTTTTTTTGGGGGGTACTGAGCGTGATTTCTGTTTGACACCTCGAACAAAGGGGCGGCTCGGATGGCATAAAGGTGGTGGAATGCAAGAGAGGTAGGCGAGTCAGGTACGAGAAGTAACGCCTCGGCCTCAGTGAGAATGCCAGGCCCTCGGAGGCCTTTTTGTACGCTTGTTTACGCGGGTGTCGTGCTGACGCTCGAAGAGATATATATACCGACACCTCTGAGCCGCGTGGGCGGGAGCAGCACCAGGCAGACGCGCTCCCTGAGGGAGGCAATGGAGATTGATTGTTAATAAGGTGCCATGAATGAATGTTAATAAGGTGCCATGTCTGCGGGCCTTCGCCTCTACGATCGAATAATCCCTCTCTCTTCGATCGTTTTTTTATTTTTATTTTCCTCCGGGGGGGGAGCCGCCCGGGGGTGGTTATTAATTAAAGAGCGACTAGTTAAAAGGTGGAGGGTGACGGTAAGCGTCGCCATAGAGGGCAAAGGTGAGGCGACGACCTCGTGTGGGGTTGTTGGGAAGGGTCGCGAAGGGACATGCAATTATCGCATCGAAGCCTCGGGCTTTCGACATGATGTCGCGGCTCGACGCTCACTCGCGCCTCTCGAGAAGAATACTGCGAACACATCGTAGCGACGACCCCGTCGCTGGTTTGCCTAGAGGTCGACGGCAATCGCGCGACACGAGCCGGCAAAACGCCATCGAAGACCACTCGTCCCTCTTCTTCTACGAGCTCGTCGGCGTCACGACGGCGGCCCTCGCGCGAGTGCCGCACTTTGTCGTTGGCGCGTGCTTCGATGGTAGTGGTTCTAATACCGAGAGGGTCGTTTTCAGACGATGCGCGAGTCCGGACGCGGCGCCAAGCCCCGCCCTTCCGCCGAGGACGACGAGGCTCGCGCAGTAGAGCGTCCGGAGGCTGTCCTCCGACAGCAGGAGCCCGGGCTCCGGCATACGCGCCACAGGTCGACGCGAAAGCGGCCGATGCGGCGACCTTTGCCTACCAAACGAGAGTCCGGAGGATGGTCGAGCAGGGTACGCAACGGGACGGCGGCAAAGCGGGAGGCGGCAGAGGCGAGGACGGACGGAAGAACGGAACGCGTGGCGGTACCCCGTACGAGGTGATGCGGGAGCGGGATATTGGGCGTTAGGTAGGAGATGGCGAGAGGCAGGCCGCCGACGCCCATAAAGCCGGAGAGCGCGCCCGAGGCAAGACCGAAGAGGGCGCGGTGAGCGAGCGGCGGCTCGTCGGGGCAGCGTCTCGCGAGTTGGACGAGCGCCCGCGCGGCAGCATCGCGGTGCTGAGCGCGTCGAAGAGCAAACGGTTGAGATCGTTCGGGAGTCGCCGGGCGAGAAACACGCGTGCTCCGAACACGCTCGGGACGCCGATCGCGGTTGCTGTCGCTGTGTCGACGGCGCCGTCTCGCGAAAACGCGATGGCCCCGGCGGTGGTCGAGACGCTCAGCGCGCAGAGCGAGGTTGCCGCGACCTGGGAGAAGCCGCCGAGGCTGAGGTGCGCGAGCGCCCGGAATCAGAAGCTGGGGACATTATGTGTAATCATCTTAACCTCCAACTTTACCTTTAAACCCTTACCCTCGAGGATACTTCACCTCTCGGCAATCATCATCAAGTTGTGCATGCTGGGTGTGCTGTTGGCGTTGTGCACCACCGTCGGGGTCGGCGCTTTGCGTCTTCGGCCGGGTAAAAAAGCGGCATCACCGCCGCCGCCACCGCCGCCGCCGCTCACAGGCCCGATCTTGCGCGCCGCCGGGTGGACTATTGCGGAGACTTCCCTCCTCTACGGCGCGTTAGCCTGGGCTGCGTCGTCGGGGGACCCTGACATCGAGTTGGTGGCGGCATTCGTGCTCGTGTACGGCGCGGGGGCCGTCTCCGATGTTCTCCTGTCCCTGACCGCCTCGGCGCTTACGGCGCCGGCGCGGCAGGTGCTCATACCGACGAAACCGCCGGACCAAGCCTGGTACAACACGCTCCCAAAGCCGGCTTGGACGCCGCCGGGCTGGGTCTTTCCCATCATGTGGCTCATCGTGTCCAAGCCAGCCCAGGTGATCGCGGTTGCGCGGCTCCACTCGGGCCTCATGACGCGCCCCGCGCGCCTCGCCTATGCAGCCCACCTCGCGCTGGGTGACACCTGGAACCGCGTCTTCTTCAGCGAGAAGAAAATCGGCCTCGCCGCGGTCGTAATCTACCTCTACGTCGCCGTCCTGGCCCTCGCTGCCATTCTCTTCAAACCCCTCGACGAGCCCGCCGCCCTCCTCCTCCTGCCCACGCTGGCCTGGGTCCTCGTCGCCTCCACCCTCAACCTCCGCATCTACCAGCTTTCGCGCTCCTAGAGAACGCATCATGCATTCTTTCTTTGCCTGCCCCGCGGCTAGTCTCTCGAAGACCCCGATCGATAAGCAGGCCTCGGGGTACTATGCATCCGCCTCTCCTCCGACATCTCCCACCGACGAGCCCGCCCTCGAGCGATAAGAAGCGTGTGCACGGAGTCCGTCCTACAACAACGAGTACGCCCTGTTAGTTCAATTATTGATTGATATAAGCACACGGGGGGTTGGGGGTTTGTAGGGGGTTGTTTGTTTGTTTGGGAAGGAAAAAACCACACTCAGAACATGCGCAGAGCGCATCGCTGCGCGAACCTGGGTGACAAGCGGCTGCGCCAACTTCACAGAGGCAAAGGCGGCCCAAACTCGCCGCATCTACCGTGAGTGGGGGATCGCCAACGCATTAGGCCGAGCTCGCTGTGCCCTCACCGCCCTCACCCATGTCGCCGCCTCGGGAAACCCCGCCCAGGCCGCCCGATCCCAGCAGGACGTCACCCTTCGTCGCACATACGTCCGGCGGCAGCATGCGTACGACCTACGGGCGGGGCCCGTCCTCTCTTCGCCTGCCCCACGCCTCGGCGATGACCCCGACTAGGTCCCGCGTACTTATCTCCGCCCGTCAGGCACATCCCTCATACCCCACAAACCCACCCACATCCTTCATGCTCCCCACACACACCCCCCCCTCTTAGCAGTCGACATTTAAAGACAGACAACAACAACGTCCGGCGGCAGCATGCGTACGACCTACGGGCGGGGCCCGTCCTCTCTTCGCCTGCCCCACGCCTCGGCGATGACCCCGACTAGGTCCCGCGTACTTATCTCCGCCCGTCAGGCACATCCCTCATACCCCACAAACCCACCCACATCCTTCATGCTCCCCACACACCCCCCCTCTAGCAGTCGACATTTAAAGACAGACAACAACAATCCAAGATGGAGCGGTCCGTGGTGGTGATCACCGAGGGGAGGACGCGAGTGGTGGAGTGGGGCCCCGAGCTGACTGCGCGGTCGCTCGCAGAGAATGTGGAGGGGTGTCGCGTGATGTGCGGGTCGCGACGGCTCGGGCCGGAAGAGGCGGTGTGTGCGGGGTCGGTGTGCCGCGTGTGGTTCGGGGGCCTGCTTGGCGGGAAGGGTGGGTTCGGCGCGATGCTGCGGTCGATGGGGAAGGCCGGGGGTGGGAAGGTGACGCGCGACTTCGGGGCGTGCCGCGACCTCTCGGGGCGGCGGCTGCGGCACGTGAACGACGAGATCGCTCTGGAGCGATGGCACGAGTCTCGGGCGAGAAAGGAAAGGGTCAAGCACGAGTCGGCGATCAAGGGGTGGCACCTGGGGATCCCGAGCTGGGCCGAGGTGCCGCGGACGCGCAAGTCCAAGGCGACCGTGCGGCGGGAGGCGGCGGCGCGGTCGTGGCAGGAGGAGGAGAAAGCGGTTCTCGCGTCTGGCCGCGAGACGAGGGAGTGGACGGGCCGCGTGACGATGGTCGACTCGATGAACGGCGGCTTCTGCGTGGTCGACGGCGACTGCTACGTGCCTGCGTGTGCGAACATGGACGAGGACGACGATTGGGCGGACGACCTCGCCGCGGGCGACGAGATGCGCGTCTGGGCGTCGTACAATCCGAAAAAACGGAACCGGTGGGCGGCGTACAAGGCCCGTCGCATCGCTAGGACAAAAATAGCGCGTCCCAGCCCCCCGGCTCGCGCAATCGAGGAGGACGACATGGCGGAGGCCGTCGCGCGAGGCCTCGAGAAGCGGCAACGTCTTCGGAAGACGACGAAGCAGAAGAGCGTTATCTCGCGAATTTTCGTGGCGCCGTCGCCGCTGGTCGCGGTCGCGGGTTCGGCGCACCTCGACGGAACGGTCGCGCGCGGCGAATCAGAGTTCGCCTCTCTCGAGGTGTCCGGCGAGAGGCTCCAAGCCGGCAAGTGGTACTACGAGGCGGCTCTTCTCACGGACGGAGTCACGCAGCTGGGTTGGGCGTCGCCGGACTTCTCGCCGAACGAAGATCAAGGCGACGGCGTCGGCGACGATCCGTACTCCTGGAGCATCGATGGCTGCCGCCGCCGACTCTGGAATGCCGCGCAACCCATCGACTACGACGCCGACCACGACTGGAAAATTGGGGATATAGTCGGTTGCCTTCTCGACCTCGACGCGCGTACCGCCTCTTTCTCCATCAACGGCGAGTCGATCCCCGCTTCCTTCGCGGACCTTCCCCTTGCCCTCTGCGCCGCGATCTCCCTCGAAGACGACGAGGCCGTCAAGCTCCACCTCGACCGACCAAGCCTCGTGCACCTCCCCGAAGGCTACGCCCCGCTCGCCGACGCGTCGCTAGAGACTGGCCAATCTGACCGACCCCCGAAGAACGAGGTCACCCCCGCTTTGGAGGACGACGACGACAGAGTCTCACCGCCGGTAGAAGACGACGACGACGACGACGACGACGACAGGGCCTCACCCCCGGTAGATGACGAGGTCCCTTTCCCCCGCGCTCCCGACGACGAGGTCCCTATCCCCCGCGTCCCGGATGACGAGGTCCCCGAGGCAACGACGAAGCGCGACGTCGAGCCCGACCCTCTGGACCTGGAAGAATTCGCCACGGTCGCCGACCTCGAGCTCCTGGGTCTCGATCGCCTCAAGGCGGCCCTCATGGCTGCCGGCTGCAAGTGCAGCGGCACGCTCGCCGAACGCGCTCGTCGCCTCTGGTCCACCAAGGGCCGATCTCGCGACGAATGGGACCCCAAGATCTTTGCCAAGAAACGCGCATAGTATGGTTGTGTCCCTACCCGTGTGCTCGGTGTGGTGGGATATGGTGGTGGAAGAAAAACAGCCAGCAATCGAGTTCCCCCCCCAGGCGGAAGCGGCATATCCCGTAGAGCGCGAGGTGGTGGTTGAAACGACGTTCTCTTTTCTCCGTCATGGTTTAGATAGATATGCCACGTCAGCGGTATTCCCCCCATGGTCCTGATGGCTCCTTCAGGGAACTGTATCGTCGTATATAACCCCCCGTGAGCAAGGGCGCCTCCCGCGTCCCCGTCGCGGTCCCCGGAATCCGGGGAGAGCGCCGCGTTGAGGCCAGAGGGCCTCTTCAACCAGTCGACACTGGATGCGCGGATACGTCGCGCGTACCGAAGGAACGACCGTCTATTCGAGAAAAGCAACAATCCAAGCCCTCGTTGGCTTTCAAACCACCCCCGTACTCGACGAATAAGCGTAATCGCCGATGCGCTCGGGCGTCTTGCCGACGCCAACAACCACGAGTTCCAATGGGATTTCGCCACTCGTGATTATGACGTCGCCTGTACGAGTCGTCGTTGAAAAGATTCCGTGCATGACCAACAAATGCTCGACCGGGCTGTACTACTACGGATTCTCGTCGTACCGCGGCGGGACGTACGCGACGAGGACCCGCAAGTTCCGCACAGTGTCGACGTTCCGAGAGTACTCCTCTCTCCCTACCTCTCGACGAGGGGAAAAAAAACAACGGGGAAAACGTCGGCTGCGACAGAGCTGTCTACGATGTGCCAAAAAGCCGTGATAAATAAACGAGCGCCTTCAACCTCACCCCAGTCGCCACGCACGCCTCGTGCCGATCGCTCCGCACACGCCATCCTCCCGGGCGAGTGGGCTCGCGGAACCGCCAAGGTACAGCTTGCTCGCCAGGTGGCCGTTCGGATACACAGCAGTGACACACGTACAGGCCGAGCCCGCGCCGAGACTGTTTGAACAGCATGCCTCCCCTGGTTTTTGAAATTCCAGGGGTGTATAAAGGTCGTTAGTTAGTTAGTTAGTTAGCTTTAGAGGGGGGTCTACTTTTTACAAAGGTCGACTGACTCCTAAGAGGGGGGGGCTACGACTCGTGGTGCCCGCGCTTGTGCGCCGCGAGTCGCCGTAGAGGACGTAGTAACGTCGCAATTTCCATGTCGCGATGCGGGTGCGTGCCAAAGGCGCGGCTGGACGAGGTCGTCGTTCATCAAGCGGACGCCGAATTGCGCGACCCACTTCTGGTACTCGGCGAACGACAGGTATATCCGCGGCCTGAAGAACCTATTATTTTTCGACCACGTCTCTCGCCGCCTCTAGGCCCGTTGCCAAACCGCTGCGACGACGGTTCGCACCTACAAAATGCTGTAGACTGCACTTTGCGGAAAGCCGACGGCCGCAGAAAGTTATTTGATAGTTTCGACGATCGAATCTCGGCCGGAGTTCCGATGTTCGTTTCATTGGATACAAGTCACCGACGTGGAGAACACTGTCAGTTGACCGAGGTTCTTCCGACGGGTTCGCATGACAAGTTGTTTTTTATGTGGGGGTTCGACCTTTGCTCGATTGACTGGACACGGATGTTAGCCTAGCCTACTCTCCGTCGCCGACGACCGCCATCGGTAACTGCAGCTCGCTTGCCGAAAGTGATATGTCATTGGAACCTGCAGAGCATTTAGCAAGCAGTGGTAAGTCACCTGGGAAACCATCCCGTCTCATCGTGTAGACGTGTCTGGAAAGGTTAGTTAATTCGGGGAATGAAGGTTACGTTCCCTATATCCTCAGAACACGACAGGCGGCATCTAGAACTACACGAGAAAGGTTAAGTGTATAGTGCTACATACCTCGGGACGCGCTAGACCATGATGATGAGCATAGGCACAAATCAGAGGACTATTTGATTGTGTAGAAAGGAAGAAGAAGGGTAAGGAAGAGATCACGTTCTCAACGGACGGATAAGGGTAAGAGGCAGCAGATTTCTCTGCACCCCCTCGAGATGTCTTAAGCGCAAGGTGTGACTGTCGAGCATCTCTTGAGAAAGATGATGATGAAGAAAAAAGAGGGAATACAGTCTTGATGGTCACAGAGGTCACGTACGGAGCATCAAGAGTATAGAAGGGTCTTAGGACTTGGACTTGGACTTGGTGGAACTGAGAGTCGATTTGACCCTTTTGAACAGAACATTAAGAAACACAGATACAACAGACAGTGTGTTAGGATTATTAATCATCGTCAGCTTCTGCTGTAAGGTGGTGAACACCGATAGCTGAACGATGTGGTGCCAAGAGAAGGGTGAGTGCAACTAGAGCATTCAGTATGGATGGCGATAGAGAATCTAGTTGAAAGGCGTCCAGTTGGTTTTCCAAAAAAAAAGGTTGGACTTGGCGAACGAAGAACGAAGATAGAAGAGTCTTCAGATTCACATGAGAGCGGACGGAATGCTCTGAAGCATGAGAGCAACTTGTCACGTAGATGAAGGAGGTGATCGTCCGGGGAGGAGTAGTTGGTAGCATGTTGATCATGAGCGGTGAGTATTAAGCGAGACAACAGCTCTGTGATCTTGTACGGTGTATAAGTAACACGTGGCTGTTGGCTGTAGGAGGGAAGAGCCGGTTCTCCAGGGAGGTGTTTCCTGGAGTTGGTCGACTTGTTGGCACAAGAAGTCGGAATCAACAAGCGAAGCAGAAGGCGTAGGTAACGGTGGCGAAGATATCTCCAGAGTAGCGTCTAGCGTGGAGTGTGAGTAGCTAGCGCGGAGTGTGAGTAGTTTAACGACGTTTCGGTCAACGTTAAAAAAAAGAAGGGGGCAGGAAGCCTTAATGTTCTGCCAGAACATAAGTGTGGCCGAACATTACATCCCGGAGTAATAGCGGTTCTGTATCATCAGAGGATGATGCGTAGTTGTTAAGATGTTGTACACGCGATCAGATAACAGTATGAATCACATGGTGGTATTTGGTGGCTTGAGCATAGCCTGAGTTTTACGAGCTTGTGTTTGCTCGAGCGCTACAAGAAAGTAAGATGCTCCAGGTGCATCTGAGTAATAAGTGGAGTCTGTGGCTGCATCGGTTACTGATAAGACTAAGTGAGCAAGTGACGAATGTTGCGTTAGATTTCTGGTCAAGAGCATATGTAGCTCCTTTGGCAAATGATACGTGCGTATGATGGTTGCGCGTATATGACCAGCTGAGCACCCGTTACAGGAGGGTTGGAAGGAAGTAGCATTACGTGCAAATACGTTAGGTTGTATGGGCGCCTGATCGGTGTTGTGACAAGCACAACAAATGTTAGTGGTGATAGTTGAGATGGGAATATGACCATTCTTCTTGTGGTCATCTGTGTTAAGGTGACTCAGTACTTCAGTGGGGAGTTCACTAGGTGCTTGTGACTTCGAATTATATGTGGTAGAAGCAAGAAATGTAGGCTGTCCTAAGTCACTGAGACACTGCGTACAATAGGATGACAGGATGAAACGTTCACGTTTGGGGTCTCTGTAGCAGCCAATAGAAGTAATAGCAGGAGCAGCTTCCCAAAATATAGTAATGGGTAGGCGCATAGATATGAAGGTCGTAAGTTCCACAAACAGAGTCAGCAGATTCATATATCGAGTTGAGTGCCATAGAGATTTCCGCTCGCATAACAGAAGAGGGAAAGGGCGTAGCAGGAGTACGGAAGCTCTCAGAACGAGAGAATCCTCGTTCAATCAGGGCAAAATCCATGTTGAGGCCATCGCTGGTGTCGGTGAGACAGTAGCAGCCTGGGAGGTAGTAGGAGTGACAGTGGTTATGGGTTGTCGCTTTTGAAGCAACTTGGGAGAGATGCCACGGCCACGGGAGTGTCAAGAAGACATGAACAACACTCGCCCGTGTACAAAAAAAATGTGGCAAGAGAAGGAAAGGCCAGGGATAGTTTAACGACGTTGCGGTCACTAGAGTTAGGTATCTTCAATCCTGTAAAGGATTGTCGTGAGAGGCATGATGCATACCGAGTAGAGAACGAAGAGTGGAGAACTCAGCCGCATGTGGTTTTGTAAAGCCATCCGCCACGTTCAGCTTGCCGGGAACATGATGGACTCGTATTTTCTGAAGCGATATGTACTCACGAACCTTAAACCATCTAGTCGACAGTGCCTTGGATCGAGAGGACCCATCTGGGTTATTAGAGGTGTGAACAGCGGCAGCATTGTCAGACAAAAGAGGTAGGCTTCTGATGAAGCGCATATCTTCAGCAATTGGGTTGTCATTGTCATCGAAGTCAACAGGGTCAGCAGTGTTCTCACCATTAGCATTGTTGACGTAGAAGGTGCGGTTGACGACAAAGGAGAGTTCCAACAGCAGCTTGCGTAGCCAAACAGCTTCATCAGCACAAATACTGAGGGCAATCAACTCAGCTTCGTGAGTTGAGCAGGAGACAATCGGTTGAAGTTTGCTTTTCCAACCAATAAGGCAGTTGAAAAGATAGAAGACAAACCCGGTGGTAGATTTCCTATCTTCCTGTGCTAAGGAAGGGGCATTGTCAGCGTCAACCATGGCAACTAAGGGGTCAAACTGTCCAGTAGATACATCCTGCGGTTGGTAGTCGACCACAGTGGATAGATCAATTCGATTAGCGGAGACAGTGCGAAGGTGAGCTTCAATGGCATTACCTTTAGGATGGAACCAGAGGCGAAGTGAGCGGTTTTCCGGCTTCTTGAGGTAGCGAAGCAAATGCTCTAGCATTTGGACGTGAACATACGTGGGTGCATGCATACCACGCGAACATCTGCCCAAGGCTTGCGAGAAGTCGGGTCTGCAGGCAACTTGCATGAACACCAGCTTGCCAAGGAGGGTGGCAAAGTGCGAGTTGATGTACAACTCTGTTTCAGAGCTGGGAGTGCCATCTTTATACTTGAAGGACGATGACATAGGATATTTGAGCGGGGTCAGTTGCTGCAAGACTGGGTGATCAGCGAAGAGTTCATCCAGCTTGGCTTGCACATCCAGAGAAATGGAACGTCAGATGTGCGACACACACGCATGCCTAGGAGGGTATGGACAGGTTCAAACTGCTATACAGCATACCGTTTGTGGAGGGCATCCTGTAATTCAGTACGAAGAGGGTCGTCATTGGACACAATAACAATGTCGTCTACAGACAGACTGCATACGACGAACTTAGCATGTGCGGATACTCGAGCATATAGGCAAGAGTCCGAATGCAGGCGCTTGTAACCAAGGCTACGGAAGAAGCCGTCTATCTCTTTGTTCCGAAGGGATGGTGATTGCCTAAGTCCATAAAGTGACTTCAGCAGTTTCGGTAGACGTCGGCCCTTGTACTTAGCGTCATCGGGGTTGATAAGCTTGATGCCGTCTGGTAATTGAACATAGACATTGGCATCGATGTCAGACTGAACGAAGGCGTTCGGGACGTCTGCATGGTAAACAGGCAATTGCTTGTATGCTGCAATAGCTAGTAGTACCCGGATTGCGGTGATAGTGGCCATGGGGCTGAAGGTACCAAAGAAATCGGCGCCAAGAGATGCTAGGAAGCCACGTAGTACGAGGCGAGCCTTGTGCTTAACGTATTTGCCTGCAGAGTCTGTTTTAATCTTCAGCACCATCTTGCTGTCAATAGGACGAGAGACACCGTCGGGTAAGGAAAGTTTGAAGCAGCCAAAGCGGATAATGTCGTGGAGTTCCTTGGCGATGGCCTTGAGGTAGGCGTGCCTGTTTTCAGGCGACAAACCGTGGAGGCACTTAAGTTTATATTCGTCAATGGAAACGTCCGCTTCTTGGACCTTATATTCGTCAGGACCAACAGTGGCTGGTGAATTATAGTTTAGCGACGTCGCGGTCGAGGCAGTGTGCGCAACTTCGGGATAAGCGGAAACAGCGTCGGTAGGAGTAGTAGGGGCAGATTCCAGTTGGATATGGATAGTAGGGTCGGTACGTAAGACCTGGGTGATAAACTCTGTAGAGACCAGAAGGTATTCCTCCAAGTCAGCCAGAGATGCAGAAGTAGCGCCAAACTCGGATGAGTTGTGATCAATAAAGCTGGTCGGCGCCAGGTACGTAAGTGCATATTGTAAGGAAGAAGTGCCGAAGGCAGCAGCGTGTTCAGTGAACGCAGATAAAAGGGGCTGAGGAATAGGGCACGCAGGTGAACCATCAGCAGTTAAAAAGGTTGCAGCTGGGATGCTGGATGCGCACTTGGCGTGGGCGAAGTAACCATCGACGTGTGGGTAGCGGGCAAGTAAGTCAGTACGCAACGCGAGAAGAAGACGAGCTAACAACGCATGTTCCCCCTCTGAGCAGATAGCAGACCAGAGGATACCACCACGGAGATGAAGAGCGGAGAGGGCGGGAGACTTGAACGTAAGAAAGTGGTGGCGGAGATCCCAGCGGAAATCGGAGAGCTTGCCACCAGCGGCTTTGTAAGCACCAATAGTAGACGCCTGTAACCGGGCTCGGATAGTTTTCATAGAAGTGGCCTTGCGAGTGTTAGGCTGTTTGGAACCTGGGACAAGAATGTGGTCATCTTGTGCAAAAAGGTCTTTGTAAGAAGGAAGCAAGGGCGGCGGTGACATAGAGCCAGATTCGTCGGCGAGAGTGTCAGACGAGGGAGAAGAAGCAGGAGCAGGGGACGAAGAAGGAGGAGCTGAAGGAGGTGGGGAGTGCCCCCTCTGAGGATGAGAAGTCCTTGTCCCCCTCTGAATGACATGATCTTGCATAGTGGTGTGGGGTGTGAGCGAGAAAGGCGCGGAAGGAGCGTGTGGCGGAGGAGCTAGTTCAGGAGCAGGAGTAGGATGCTGTAACATGTAGAGGAATTGCAGCTTGGACGAAACACGGATTTGTCCGTTTTCAGGGTTGAGGACGACGTCAGCGAGGTGGTCGACGCGTGGGGAGGCGAGCGGGTTTTGTGCGTTGGCGCAACAGAGATACAGATATTTGCGGCGGCACGGTTCCCACTTGTGGTGTTCATGGGGCTCCAATAGGAGGTAACATTCAGCGCCAAAAATCTTGAGCATATCGTGCTGGGTAGTGCTGAGTTGGTTGTAGAGTGGCTGTTGCGGACTCAGAATAGCATGATGAATGCGCTCGAGCGTGGCGTTCGGGAGAAGGTTATAGCTTTGAACGGTGTGTATCACCGCCCATGGGAACATGATAGCGGGCTCCACGATCTTGGCGCCACGATAGTGAGCATTAAGGAGAGAACGAAGGCGAGTTGAGGAGGCGGAGGCGATGAAACCGATGGCAGACTCAACTTCAAAGTTAAAGTGGTGCATGTACGGCGGGAAGGCAATGAGTTGAATGCCCTTATCGACGCGGTACGGGGAGGTAATGTGCTGGCTAAAGTAAGGCTTGAATGCATCGGAGTAGAGGGTGCGCATGTGCACATTGAGTTGTGTACGACAGAAGTCATACACAAAATCCAGAGCTTGAGCGAACTCCGTGGCGTTGGTGGTGCGTGTAAAGTACACCAAGAGAAATTTCGAAATGAGTTCCTTGAAGACGATGATATGTGTGAAGCCTCCCCATTCGAATGAGATGGTCACATAGCCGCCGTCGCACGCCCAGACTTCACCGGGTTTGTGAGTTTGCTCAAAGAGGCTTGGTCGCATTGAAATGCTTGTGCGGGTGGCGCTTGTTGTGTGCGATGCAGTCGGTGCATAAGTCGCGATATGGTATGTCAGAAGCAGAGAATCCAGGGCGAGCAAGTACGGGGGGGCCTTGGGGGAGCAAGTACGTTGGGGCCGTGGCAGCGTAGCGAGCGCGACGGCGCGACCGGCACGTTGGTCGGGCTGTGTGCACCCGGTGAAACCGATTTAGAC
>JAQMWT010000621.1:0-23557 GCA_029834535.1 Chrysophaeum taylorii | reverse complement strand
GGCGGCGGCGGGGGGGGGCGTCGTCTCCGTGGCGCGACCTTGGTCCGAGCACCCTGTGCTGGTGGTGCTGGTGGTGGTGGTGGATGAGACGACGGCGGCGGCGGCGAGGACTTGAGCATCGCCTTTAATACCGCGGGGGGCTCCTTCTCTATCACCGTCGCCATGTGGTGGTGGTGGTGGTGGTGGTGGTAAAATGTAGTAGTATACCTCTCCTAGACGACCGACCGACCCATCTCATTGCGAACCGACAACAAACGAGACGAGACGAGACGAGAAGAGACGAGACGGGACGGGACGGGACGGGACTGGACTCGAGTCGAGTCGAGTCGTCTCGTCGTCGCAATCAATGAATAAGACCTTGTTGGAAGTAAATAAATAATGTCAACAACAACAATAATGCTTTGTATAGATGGTGCTTCCCTCTCCTCTACTTGTTAATTTTCCAGCAGGTCCCCGCGAGCAAAATTTTATGATCCAATCAACGTATCTAATGGGTCCCACCCACCCAAAATTTTGGATACTTTTTTGTACGCAAGCGCGAGGAACCGAGCAAAAAAATTTGACTACCTCCCTCCCTCCCTCCCTCCCTCCCTCCTCCAATAAATAATATTGTGAAGAAGGAAGGAAGGAACGAAGGAAAAGGAAGAAAGGGTTTGTTTGTTTGTTTGTTTGTTTGTTTAGTTTGCTTGTTTGTTTGCTTGTTTCAATGTTTGTTTGTTAGTTTGTTAGTTTGTATTATTATTAGTAGAGGAAATAATATCCTACAAGGGTGGGGGGTGGGTCCTCTTGGCATAGAGGGCCGTGTCGATGGTGTCCTCGACAATAATATCCTACAAGGGCGGGGGGTGGGTCCTCTTGGCATAGAGGGCCGTGTCGATGGTGTCCTCGACGAGGAGGCGGTGGAGGAAGACTTTTTTTTTTTGGCCGTAGCGGCGGGCGCGGCCGATGGCCTGGGTCTCGCAGGCGACGTATTTTTGTAAGGTGTCGACGTGGAGGGGGTGGACAAAGACGATGTGGTTAGCGGTGGTGAGGTTGGCGCCGGAGGCGGACTCGTTGTGGAGTTCCAAAAGGAGGACGCGGGGGTCGTCGGGGGTGCCCTTGGGGTTTTGGAAGGCGGTCATGGCCTGCATCATCTGGTGGGCGGTTCCCTTAATCTTGAGGGTCCGGATATCGGCGCGGGCCTCGAGGACGGCCTCGACCTTGGTTAGGAGGTCGGGGAACTGGACGAAGACGAGGAGGCGGTCGTCGGGGGGGATGGAATCGATCAAGTCGAGGAGGGCCGAAAGCTTGGCGCCGCCATTTCCTTGTTTTGGCGGAGGTTTTGGCGGAGGTTGTTGCGGCGAATGGAAGAAATCTGTAAACTCGACGATAGAGTGGGGTCGGACGGGGGCGAGGCAGCCCGAAAGTATGCAGCGCTCCTGTTTGGCGGCATCCCGGAGAGTTTGGACCGAGGCCGCGTGACCGCAGCAGGAAAAAACGCCGTGGTTTTGGGGTCCCGCGGCCTGGATCGCCTCGAAGAAGCGGAGAGATCGGGTCCGGGCGACGTACTCTTTGTTGAGGGCGCGGAGTTCGTAGACTTGTTCGCGGAGAGCCCACATGAGTTCTTTGTGCGTGTTGAAGCGTTCCTTCTTGTCGTTGGCCGAATTTCCAGGCTTAACGGGTACGGGGAGGTCGAGATCTTCTTCGAGTCGACGTTCCTTGGCGGCGACGAGGATCGCGTCGCCTTTGGAACGCCAAGCAGCAGAAGAAGCAGGTGGTGCATCTTTTTGTCTTTTTTTCAACAAGCCGCCGGTCTTGGACGATGGCTGTTTCTTGGCGTTGGCGAGGCCGAGGTCGGCCAAGTCGCGGAGTTTTCTGTCCGCGTCGGGATCGCCGAGACCCTTGGCGACTTCCGAGCGCCACTGGCGGAGGTGCGCGTGGCCGACGTCGTCCCACTTTTTTTTCGACACTCCGCCGACCCACATGTTCGTAGAGTTGTCGAAGAGCTTTTTTTCGAGGTTTTTTGCGGGGTCGAGACCCGTAGGGTTTTCGCGCGACCATCGGCGGAGTTCCTCGTCGAGGCGGTGCGCGGTAGCGACGAATTTCTCGATCTGGTGCGCGCACTCGGCCAGCTCGGCGCGCCGCTGGGCCACGATCCGCGAGCAAGGATCCGTCTTTTTGCGTTTTTTTTTGTTATTCCCCCCCCCCCCGCCGCCGCCGAGATCGTTAAAGTCCAAGTCGTCGTCGTCGAAGTGAGAACAGCGCTTGAGGAGGGCTTCCTCGGCGTCGGCCGAGCCGTCGAGCGCGAGCTTGAGGCGGCGGTCGCGGTCGGAAGAGCCGGCGCGGTGGCGACGAGCGCGGTGCGACGAGGACGACTTCTGCATCTCGAGGGCCGTGAGGTGATGTTCGAGTTCGAGGTAAACCGCTCGTTCTGCGGCGGTAAGTCGCACGGAGACGATCCGTTGTTCGAAGGGGATCTCGTCTATTTCGGCCACGTTCTGGCGCACGAACCGGTCGAGAAAGGCTTGGGCGACTTTTCGGCGACGCGCGCGCCAGGCCCTACTCCGGACCTCGAGGAATTCGTGAAAGACTTCGCTCTTCGAGAGCTCGGCCGCCTTGGGCCTGCCTTTCTTGCTGAGGTGGGCGGGGTCGGGCGCGCCGAGGTGGATTCCGAGGTAGGCGGCAATCTTTTTGACGTCGTCGAAGCTTTCGACGGGAGGGGTCCCCGACAAAACCCAGGACGAGCGGGCCTTGATGGCCTGGATGGTAGGGACGTCTCTGGCGTCGAGATAGGTGAACTCGTCGACGACCTTCCGCGCGAAGTAAAAGAGCTCGAGGGGGGGCGCCTCGACGTCGAGATACGACGACGACGACGACGAGGAAGAAGAACGACGACAACAACGAGCGGTGGTGATTTTCATTTTCATTTTCTTTTTGTTTTTCTTTTGGGGGGGCGGCGAAGGCGGCGGGAGGTCCTCCTTTTGGTTCCCGTCGCGGTAGGCTTGTTTCTTCGAGGTGTTGACGGCGACCTCTTTTTGTTTTTCGAGAAGCTCGGCCTCGTCGGCGGCCCGGAGTTCCGACAAGGCCGTCGGCCCCTTTTTCACCAGAACATCGCAGTATTTCTCGACGTTTGAAACGGCGCGCGCGTGGACTTCCTCGAAGTACCTTCCGCCCTTTGCTGGGAGGCTATCGACCGAGGCGAAGTCGGACAAGCGGTCGAAGTAGAGCTGGCTCCGGAAGGCCTGGACGGCGCAAAAGATGATTTCGGCCTCGAGAACGTCCTTGATCTTGAGGGATTTAAGGTCGCCGACGGTCGCGATCGAAAGAACTTTCGAAAACCGATTTCCGAGAAACTTTTTGAGTTCGGCCGGCCATTGGGCGAGGAGGTGCTTCGGGACGATCACGAGGGTTGCTTTGGCGGGAATCGCGCGGTCGTCTCGGAAGGGCAGAATCGGTGGATCATCAGTCCATTCGGCGTCGATCAATCCTAGGGTTACGGCCGTCTTGCCGTAGCCGACCGCGTCCGCGAGAACTCCCCCCCGGATCGTCGCTACCGGGACGGAGGCGCGCGCCTCGGCGCGCCATCCGAGGACGCCGAGGGTCTCGTCGACGACCTCTTCTTCCACGAATACGGTCTCGTCGTTCTCGTTCTTTCGCATCCACGCGAGCGATCGCAGTTGTTCTGGTCGCAGCGATACTTTTTCGAACCCGTCGGGCTGCGGGGCCGGGTCGTCTTTCCGGTTCGAAGCGAGGCGGTACCCCGGCTCCTCGTCTTCGCGATGATAGTCGTCGTCGTCGTCGGCGACGACGATCCGCCATTCGAGAGTCGCGTCTCCGGTTTCGCGCTGGAGGCGTCGCGGGAGCGAGCCAAAGGCGCGCGCCGCGAGGGCCGTCGCGTCGAACGCGACCGTCGTCGTCAAAGTATCCTCGTCGCGTCGGATCGCGAAGGTCGTCGGACGATTTTTGAGGGCGCGCTCGTAGACGCCCGCGGCGTAGGGATCTTCGAGGGCTTCGTACCGGTGACCGGTGCCGGCGACGCGGACCCATCGCAACGACGGCGGCTCGGGCGCGCACGCGACGCAGCACGGTTCGCCTCTTCTGGCGCGATCGACGAGGACGCCGACGTTCGAGACTCGCGTCCACTGCGCGACGACCTCGGGGAGCCGGAGCCGCGGTACCGCGACCCCGAGATCGACGCCCCTCGAGCGAAAAATCACTTTCGCCGTCCAGGGGTCGTCGGCCTCGAACGATAACGGCCGCGAAACGTAAGCTATCGTCGCCTCGTGCGCGGCCGGCTCCAATTTCGCCTCGACGGGAACCCACGTCGACGCCGAGACGACGGTCGTCGTTTTCTCGTTTTTTTTTTTCTGCTCGAAGAGGTTCCAGCCTTTCGGAAATTCGCATTCCGTCGTTCTGCGCTCGCCGAGGCCGAGCTTCTTCCAGTCTTTCGCGACGACGAAGACGTCGTCCGACGGGCTGCCGACGGGCTGCGAATCCAGAAACAAAAACAGATTTTTGGTCCGGTGCTTGTGGAGCGACGCGAGGGGGGCGGAGCACGCGGGAAGCGCGTCGTATATGCCCGAGAAAGAAGACGACGAGCACGTCGCGTCAACCTTGTAAGCCGAGCTGCGCTTCTTGTCTTTGAACTCTGATTTCTCGATGCCGAGCGTCGCCTCGAACGCCGGTATCTCTTCGCCAAAAGCCTCGACCCGCACTCGAGTTTCTCGGATTTCGCGGTATTCCCACTTGGAGACGTCCCCAGAAACGCCAGCAGCGCCGCGCATTATGGGCGTCGCGAGCCGGTCGCGCTCGGGGCCTTTTTTCCTTGGAAGCGGCGCTCGCAGGTACCAGCGACGACCCTCCTTACAAATCGACAGCTCGAGCCGGTAGGACGACTGCTCGTCCTTTTTCCCGCGAGCAGCAGCAGCAGCAGCAGCGTAGTGGACCGTCCAGGACCGCTCCCCTCTTTCGACCCGGGCGAACTCGAATCGAGTCTTTGGAATTTCTTTCGCGTCTTCGACCCAAAAGTCCAGCAGAGCCGGAACCGAGGCACCTATTTCCCTCGCGACCTGCGACGGACAACCCCGTTCCATATCTCGCGGCGCGTCGTAGTCGTGCTCGGGCTTCCCCGCGCACTTCTCGCACGCCGTGTGGCCGCACCGTTTGCACGTCAGAATCTTGGCGGCCGCCACCGCGTTCGCCGCCTCGCACGCGCACGCGCGCGACGCCGAGACCGCGACCGCCGGGTCCGCTCCCGCGCGACCTCCCCCCGACAGGTCCAGGGGCTCCTCGACGAGCCACGCCTCCTCGACTTTCGAAGATTTTTGCGCTTCGTCGACCTCCTGAATCGTCGGCGGCGGCGTCGTCCTCCTCCTCCTCCTACGCCCTTCTTTATCGTCGTCGTCGTCGTCGTCGTCGTCGTCGGAAAGAAAACAATCGTCGGGCAAGACGAGAAATGCGGCCGCGAGAGCCGAACCGACGACCGTCGTGGACATCGCGTTCCCCGAGAGCGAGGTGAGGTTGTCCTCCGACTCGCGCGTCAATATGAGATCGTCGATCGGGATCCCCTGGAGCGCAAGGGTCTCGACGCCCACGACCGGCCGGCCCTGGTTGGTCACGAAGGCGCAGAGCGAGGGCGTCAAGCACGGACATATCCCGAGCTTGGAGGTCGTCGGATTGGACCGGTCGACGTTCTGGGACAAGTCCCAGACGCTCGTCTTGAAGTGAGCGTCCTGGCCCGTCAAAACGAGACGCACGTAGTCGATGTCGATCGAATCCAAGACGCGCTCCGTCTGCGCTCTCGCCCAGTCGCGCCACGCGAAGTCGGGCAAGTTGGCGCGCCGCGTGCCGTGCGCCCAGTTCGTGACGGGCCTCTTCGTCCCGAGCTCTTCGTCCGCCCGTACTCTCGCGTGCCGCGCCTCGCACTTGTCCCACGGCACCTCGTGCTTCCCCTCGGTCCTTTTCTTCAAGTCCTCGCGCGCCGCGGCAACGCGCGGATCGTGCGCGCTCAGCATAAAGGCCTCCAAAGACGCCGTCGCCGGCCGTTCCATCGCCTTGAGCTGCGCGGCCCACCACTCCGTCTCGTCGCCCCGGCACTTCTCCCGCGCGATCGCCAACATGTAGCCGCGCGTCCGCGTCTGCGGCAGGTAGTACTTCTTCGTGTCCAACCTCGTCGCCTTGGCCGAGTACCCGATCTCCCGAAAATTCGCGACCATGCCCTCCCAGGGCGCGCCGCACACGTTCTCCAGCAGCACGACGGCCGGCCGCGCGCGCTTCACCCACGCGTACATCCCGTAAAACGTCTGCCCCGATTCGCCCCTAGCCTCGATGCTCTTCTTCTCGCGGTTTAAGCTCGAATAGTCCACGCAGCTCGTGCCCGCGATCAACACGTCCACCCCAGAACGCGGCACCTCCGCGAGGGCCCCGAAGGCCGTGTGCGCGCGCTCCTCCCCGAGCTCGCGCACGTCCCGGAACAGGAGTGGCGGCCGAAAGTTGCGCTCGATGTACGCCTGCTTGAAGGGCTCCACTTCGCTCGAAAACGCGTGTTCGATCGGCACGCCCAGCAACCGCAACGCGATGAGCGGGGCCTCCGTCCCGGAACACATCGTCGCGACCCTCAGAGGCCGCCGCAGCCGCGACGAAAATTCGCCGATTTCGGGGAACCGCCGCAACATGTCCTCGAACATTTCGCTCGGCGAAGCGATCATCTCCTCCTCCTCCTCCTCCTCCTCCTCGTCGAAACGCCGCATCATCACATCGAACGCATTCTTCTTCGTCTCCGTCTTCTTCTTCTTCTTCGAGTTGTCATTCTTCTTCCGATTTTCGACCGGTTGTATCGGGCTCCACGCCTTCCGCTTCGACGCCGATTGTGCCACGCGCGACGACGACGATTCTGCCACGCGCGACGACGACGATTCTGCCACGGCCTCCTCCTCCTCCTCCTCCTTCTCACAATCGTCGTCGTCGTCGTCGTCGCTGCTCGAAAATATGTCGTCCTCGTACGTCTTCACAACCTTCTTGCTGCACCGGTTACTTCCCTGAGACCCCGACGAGAAGAAGGCCGTAGTTCGCCGCCGTCTTGAGCTCGTCCCCATTTTTTTTTGAAAACACCGCTAGCTGCAACGATTGTTCCGTTAAACGATCGACTTTCCGACGACGACCGTCGTCTTTAAAATGTCGACTGCTAAGAGGGGGGGGTGTGTGGGGGAGCATGAAGGATGTGGGTGGGTTTGTGGGGTATGAGGACATATCACCGTCGTCTTACCGTGACCGATTATTCCGATCCGTCCGTTGGGGAAGATAGGTTATGGATGACGATGGGTTTCTGGGCGCCGTCGCCCCCGCCTTGTGCGCGGGGCTTCGCGAGAGCCGGTACAGCGAACAACCCCTCGAGTTCGGGGTCGAAGAGGCGCCCCCCTCGTCGCCGCGCGACGTCACGGTCGAGCGCATCGAGGAAAGACCGACCCAGCCGTGGTCCCTCCAGTCCTCGCTCACCGACGCATTCGAGAGCACCCAACGCTACCTGATCGACAAAATCGACGAGCGCGAAGACGATCTGCCGCGCTTCCCAATCGTCCGGTACTTGATCGCGGCGAACGAGGCGCCACCGACAGCGCAGCGCGTCGAGAGCTACGAAGACGCGCTCGCGCTCTCGAGTTTCGTCTCGGAGTTCGTCGCCATGCTCCAGGCTGGATTCCGCCTCCTCAAGCACGTCCCCAAGCAACCCGCGCGCCTCTACACGGTAGTCCTCTCCTCGGATTGCGCGGTCTTGTCCTGGGCCCTCCTCAAGCCCAGACCCGGCGAACGAAAGGTCCTCACCAAGCGGCGCGTCGGCGATGCGGGGGTATTGGAAAACCCGGGGGTGCGCCCCAACTGCTTCGCGCTCACCTTCGCGCCCCTCGCCGAGCGCCAAGCCGGCCTCGATCCC
The DNA here is from genome assembly GCA_029834535.1 of Chrysophaeum taylorii. Lineage (NCBI taxonomy): Eukaryota > Pelagophyceae > Pelagomonadales > Pelagomonadaceae > Chrysophaeum > Chrysophaeum taylorii. The sequence goes on along the minus strand of JAQMWT010000621.1, from coordinate 15,651 downwards.
CGAGAAATTCACGTCTTCGAACCTGCCAGCAACAACACGAAAAACCTCCTCGTCGATGGCTTCCAGCTCCTTGTCGAAAGGGCTGTCCACAAGTTCTTCGCATCCACCGAATTCCGCGTCAACAAGATCGCCACCCGAAGAGCGGTGCCATCCACGCCCAAGAAGGATGTTTAAACAAATAAATAAATGTATGTAGGAGTAGCGTGCATCGCGGGTCGTCATCATTCGTCCGAAGAAGAAGAAGAAGAAGAATGAGACGGAAGTCGCACAATTCCGGCCCGGGCGTCCGAGGCCCTCGCGAGATCCTCTATCGCCTGTTCCCTCGCCTCTTTCATCTTGGCCTCGCGCTCTCTGATTTTTGCTCTCTCGGCTCGCTCGGCCTCGGCTTTTTCTTCGGCCCTTAGGGTTGCGATGCGGTGCCGCACCTTCTCCACCTCGTCGAGGAGTCGAATGTGAGCCCTGACGCCAAACAAGTCGCGGCGCTCCTTACGGATTCTCGCCTCCTCGGCGGCTTCCTCGTCCCTCAAAGTATCCGCGAGCTGCTTGAGAGTGAAACCGCCGTACTTGGACCAGATCCTCGTTTCAGTCTTGCCCTCGGGCGTCTCGAGGGTGCCGGGGCCGTTGATGAAGCCCCGGTGGAATGTTCCGGTAAAGCGAAACCCGGTCGATTCCGAGAAGAGCTCGCCTCTGCCGTGGAAGCGCCCGTTCTGGAATTCTCCTCGGTATCTTAAGCCTCCCGACGTCGTCAACACCCCCCTGCCGTGGCGCCTGCCCTCCTTCCAAGAGCCCGCGTACACGCTTCCCGAGGCATACCGCATCGTCCCCGAGCCTTGGTAGCGTCCTCGCTGCCACGTCCCTACGTACCGTCCGCCGCCCGGATACGACGCCGCGCCCTCGCCGTCGGGAACTCCCTCCTTGAAGTGACCCTCGTAGGTCCCATCGCTGAACCTGTAGATCCCACCACCTTCCATCATTCCGTCGCGCCAGGCGCCGTCGTACGCGTGGAACCTGTCGTTCCCCTCGCTCTCCGCGACGCCCGTCCGCGGCGGCGCGAGTCCGGGCGGACCGAACCGCTCGGGCTTGTACGCGACCCTCTTCCTGTCCTCCTCGAGGAGAGAAGGAGGAGGAGGACGACCAGGCGGTGTAGACAACGACGACCTTTCGGTGGTGGTGCTGGTGCTGGTGGTACTTACTTGCCGCGCGTACTGATCGAATTCTCGTCGACTCATAAGGTCATCGTAAATTCGGCGCGAGACGCGGCCCACCGGGGCTCGGGTGCTCGCGTCGAGGTCTCGCAGGTGCCGCACGTGGGTCTCCGGGCGGCAAACCCCCGCGCGGCGCATCAGAGTCTCGTACGTTTCAATCTGCGAGGCGTCGACGCTGCAAAACAACATCTCCAAGAAAAAAAGACAAAAAAAAACCCTAACCCAAAAATATATATGTCGCGTTGTGACTCCGGAGCGTCCTTCGACTTCGAAACGAACACGGTATCGATGCGGGTTTCGTCGCTCAGGTCGAGCGGGAGCGTGGTGGTAACACGCCGACGTCGGTTGACCACGACGCCGAGAAAGAAAACAAGAAGTCTAAGCGTGCCCAGACGAAGGTAAACGAACGACTATGAGAGATCGCCGAGTACGCTGTCGCAGCTCGGAGCACGCAAAAAATACGAGGGTAGTCCACTTTACTCGATCTAACCAAGATGCCAAGTTCAGCATGTGTGTTCTCGAGGCCGACTTGCAGCAGCATCTGATGTTCGACACGGGTGGCAAGTTGACGGCGCGTACGACAACACGGTCTACAGCGCGACAGCGCTGTCGTTCAAGTGCTATATGCAAGATGCAGCTTTTTTGTGCGTGCTGTTCTTTGTGATGTGCAAGTAGACAATACCGTCGCGCGTGTTGTAAAAGGCACACCTGCTCCCGGAACCTTCTTGCCGACAAAGATCCAGCTATCGCGCGAAGCACTTCTGCGAGGCCGTGTCGGTCCTCATCAAGGGCTTTATGGAGGGCAAGTCAGGCGGCTCTTCTCGGCATGTGCGTTTGATAGACATCTGCAACAATGTCATCCGCTAAAGGCACGAGATGACGAACCGGGATCGTGCGCTGTAGTCTGTCATAAACATCGAACTAAGAAGGCGCATCCGATTAATAATCTTGGGCGACGAAACAGCGTGGTATCAGCGTTGTCTTACGCAGGCCTTGTTTGTGGATGTTGTTCTGCGAGTATTCGCATGTTGATGCGTGTGTTGTATGGTCAAACTTGGAGGCATTCAATTTGGTGCGAGCAAATTTCGAACAATCACACCAAACTTGTCATATTTTAGACTCGTACTGATGACTGGGTTAGAATTACAGGGGTGGTGTCAGCGATCTTCCGGAGCGAGGCTGTCGACGTCTTGACATTCCTTCGCGCCGCAGCTTGTATTTGCCGACTTTCTCGTACAGTGCTCGACGGTGCAGCAGGAGCTCCCGGGGAGATCTTGCGGCCTCGTGGGGTTGTCGAGATGCGCGAGGAGGAGGAGGATAAGAAGGTGTTCACTTACGGTCGTGCGAGTTGTTTATGCTGGCGTAACGGCACGTGCTCGCGTGGCCGTCCCATGATCAAGCTGGACAGCTAACTCCGGATCGGGTACGCGACGGTGAGGAACTCCTCAACGTGGTCCTGTACGGCCCCGCACAAGTGTGGGACTACAATCTTTGGGTGCTCGAGGGGCGTTGCTCGCGCAGTTTCTCGAGGTCGTCGAGTTTCGCGTTCTCGACCCCGAGTCGATTATCAAAGACGCGCTCCCTCTCGAGTTTTGGGATGCAGAATGGGCAGACCATGTAAGTCTGGTGTCCGATGTCCGCTTGTTGCTGAAGAATGACGCACGGCCACGGCACCACCACCATGGTGAGTCGCGGTTTGGGTGGCTTCTACGAACGATGGAAGGTACGAGAATGGGCCCAGCTTAAGTACGCCATGCCGTGGGAATCTGCTCTCGGGGCCGCGTGTCGCTGCCCGCTCTCTTTGCGTATCGCCGCGCTGTCTCAAGATCTCCTTCTAAGGCGGTCATGGGAGGGTGCCCATGCCGCGCGTGTAACGCCACGGTAGATTCTGCGTGGCTGCAGCTCTCGTTTTTAAAGCATTTTCGTACCATAAGCGCTCCCCCTTAAAAAGCCTCGATGATTTAAATAGCCAAAGTTTGGTCAATTATTACCGTAGAAGTTGGAGTAGTGATCAAACTTGTTGACCAAACTTGCAAGGTTATTAATAAAACTTGAGAGGGTTGATTGATCAAACTTATTAATGCACCTTCGGAGTGACCAAACTTAATTTGATCAAACTTATATTGAAAGTGACCACCAAACTTGTGAAGTTTTTCTTTAACATACATCAAAATCGAGCAAACTTGAAAAAAATTGACCGAACTTGTTGACCAAACTTGACCAGATTATCCTTACTACTAATCGACAGTTTTTTGTCTATTTGTTTGTCTTTAAATGTCGACTGCTAAGAGGGGGGTGTGTGTGTGGGGGGAGCATGAAGGATGTTGGTGGGTTCGCGGGGTAGGAGGGATGTGCCTGACGGGCGGAGATAAGTACGCGGGACCTAGTCGGGGTCATCGCCGAGTCGTGGGGCAGGCGAAGAGAGGACGGGCCCCGCCCGTAGGTCGTACGCATGCTGCCGCCGGACGTATGTGCGACGAAGGGTGACGTCCTGCTGGGATCGGGCGGCGGTGTGTCCCACGATTTAGGGTAAGGATCAGGTTGGCCCGCGAGCCAGCCATTGATCCTCCAAGCCGTCTACGGCGACCTCGCAGACTATTTCCACGACCCGCGTCGGCTCTTTCGGCGCGCCATTCTCACGCCCCGTGGCTCTTTCAGCGCGCCATTCTCACGCCCCGTCGAAACGATGTTGTCGATGCTGACAACGCGCGCATGACCGCGGCCTTTCCCGGAGACGAGTCGTCGGAGTTCTTTTCGGCCGACTAGGTTGGGTCGGAAGACGACCCCTCGCTCTGTACAGTCGAGTTTTCAACTCCCTGACAACCAACGGCATGCTGACTTTGATCGCGAGCTTAAAGTCTTCGCAACCTCGACCCGTCGCACGGCCACTGCAACGGTACCAGATACATGATCGATCGTGTTGTGTCACCGAGGCTCCTAACTAACTTCAGACCTCTCCCGAGCATATGAGCCAGGCCGGACCGGCAGGAGCCGGTACGGAATCACAGAGGAAAATCGCGCAGTTGGGGCAGAGGCGAGGGACGAGGACGGACTTGTTGATGGTGTACCGCCACTGCGCGCGGTCTTATGCGAGGTCGTGCAGAAGCGTCGCAGGCCGCGGACGTGTCGGTCCACGAACAATCGACCTGTCCGTCGCGATCTGCCCAACCGAGCGAACCCCATCCCAGCGCGGACTTTCCGGGTGCTAACCGGCCAGCCCGGGAGGCGAGCAGGCACCGTCTCACTCCGGGACGGCCGGGGCCGCCGCAGGGAGCAAGCGTGCCAGATACATGATCGATCGTGTTGTGTCACCGAGGCTCCTTCAACCAGTATCCCTTAAGCCCCACCGACGCCAAACGATCAACAAGAGCCAGGGGCAGACGCCCCGCAAGGTCGGCGTCCTCTTGCCCAAGCCCGTCTTCTGCCACGTCCAGCTCTACGTGGCTCTCTGTCGATCGGCAACCCCGAGGATATCCTCTTCTGGGTCGACGACTCCACCCTACCCCACGCGTGCTGCGCAATACCGATAAGCCCCCTCCCGGCGTCTACACGCGCACTGTAGGTGAACTTACTGGGCCAGGTGAACTTACTGGGGGGGTTAGAGACTATGTGAACTTAGTGACCAGGTGAACTTACTGGGACCAAGTGAGCTTACTGGGGTTTTTATAGTAAACTCAAAGGTTAGCGGCGTGTGCGGATCAAAGCAGCTTAGATTAGCGGGGGTGAGAGCGACGAGCTCAAAGGAAGGAGAGTGGGGTGAGTGGATGTGAGCACGACTGGGTTTACGCCGAACTTACTGGGGTTAGAGATTGGGACTAGGTGAACTTACTGGGATTAGGTGAACTTACTGGGGTTAGAGATTGGGACTAGGTGAACTTACTGGCCTGCACTTGTTATTATTATGGATCAGGTCGCGGAGGCCCACATCGAGACCGCCGCGTCGCGTGGGCAAGAGCTCGCGATCCAGATGGTGCGCGAGTTGTCGGGTGCTGTGGTGTTCGATCCGGGGAACGTGGCGACGAACGAAAAGCTGTGGGACGTGTACGCGACCGAGTGGTCGGCCGAGGCGTCGTGGGTCCAAAACATGGCCAAGCAGCGGCAAGTGTTGTTGTTAGGAGACGAGTGGGCACCCGAGGCGCACACCTCGAGGGTCGTCGAGGAATGGATTTTGCCGCACCTGACGACCGAGAGCGTCGTCGGGGAGCTCGGGTCTGGGGGAGGTCGCGTGGCGGCCAAAGTTGCGGGAAAATGTCGCGAATTTCATTGCTTCGACCTGTCTTCAAAAATGCTCGCCAAGGCCAAGGAGGTCCTCGGGGACAAGTGTTGTCATTACCACCACGGCGACGTGGCGGGGGTACCCCCAACATCATCGCTGCGCGATAAGTTCGACTTTGTTTACTGCTTCGACGTCATGGTCCACATGGACACCCACACCATCTATCGGTGCCTGCACAAGATAAGGGGGCTCCTCAAGAAACCCGGGGGACGCGCCTTTATTTCGACGGCCAACCTCGCTGCCCCTGACGGATGGGCCCGGTTCGAATCCCAGCCCCGGTTTTCGGTCGCTGGCTTCTTTTTCCTGACCCCCGAGACGGTCCGCCTCCTCGCCTCCAAGGCGGGGTTCTCGATCCTCGAAGATTCAAGTTCTCCCGACCCCAGCAACACGTACTATAACCGCGATTACCTCGCAATCCTAAGCCTCGAGTGATTGATTATATAGATGGGTCGCAAAAAGCGCGTGTTCATCGACAAGCGCAAGGCGACAACATATAGCGTCGTGCACCGGTCGGCGCAGGACGGCGCCCACGGGCGCGAGGAGTTGGCATCGAGTCGCGTGCTCGTGAACAAAAAAGATCTCGTGACGTCGTGGGGTCTCGCGAATGACGGGTATGACTACGAGAAGCACCTGCGATCCACAGGTGGCGGGACTTTCGTGAGTGCTGAAGGGAACCTCGGGCGCGTCGAGCTGCCGCCCGAGGCCGTCCCGGAGCCGGAGATCGCCGGGCGGACTACGGAGGCCATAACCCTCGATCCGTCGACGATGGATCCCGAGCTCTCGTTAGCCCTCGCGGGAGGCGGGAGATTCGAAGAGCTTCAAGATGATTTCGTGCTCGAGGCCGACGCCGGCGAGGACTTTTACTTCGATTACGACGCCCACGTCGCGATGCTCAAGGGTGAGGATGACGCCTTCGAGGCGGTGCTAGAAGAATACGACGACCAGGACTCTGATTTGCCGGACGCGATGAGTCGCGTGCGGCTCGACGAAGTTGGCGATCTCCTCGAGTCGGAGGAGGAGGAGGTGTCGGAGGAGGAGGGGTTGGACGAAGCTTTGAAGCGGCGCATCCTGGAGACAGAAGTCGAGGACGAGGACGACGTCGACCTCGATCGCGAGTACGAGCTCGCGGAGAAGGAGAGAGCAGAGCGAGAATCGCGATTGGACTGCGAAACGGTGCTCTCGACACTCTCCAACCTCGACAACCGACCCACTATTCTCCAAGATTCCCCCCGGCCCGAGAGGCGCCCACAGGATTATGGCGAAGGAGAGCCTCCTTCTTCGAAAAAGAAGAATCCGCCGCCGCCGCCGCCGCGAGTGACCGCGCCGCGACTCAAGCGCCGAGAAGACAAGACGTCCAAGGCGCAACGCAAGGCCGAGACCAAGGCACACCAACGCGAGGCACGCAAACGCAAGAAGGACCTCAAACTCGCCTGGGGAAATTCCACTCCAACCCAAACGGCACATCATCCCTCGGTCTTTTCGTACGCGACGACGACCTAAAATTTCTACGCGTCGGGGTAGCGCCAGACGGGGTCCACGGCCCGCCAGGCGAGGGGGCCCGCGTGGTCCTTTGTTTGGTGGTGGAGTTTGGGCTTTGGTGGTGGTGGTGCTGCTGCTGCTCCTGCTGCTGCGAATGAGGATAATGGTTCGATTTGGATGGTCGCGTTGACGGAGGCGTCCTTGGCCCAGACGTCGGGCCCCCCTTGGTTTTCGTGGAAAGTCGTGGTCGCGGCGTAGGAGGCCGCGTGGGAAAGGGCGACCGCCGGGCCGCCGGCATTGCGGGAGACCGTGCTGCGGACGTCGGCCCAGACCGCCCGATTATCGAGGTGGACGGCAGCGCCGAGCTCGGCAGAATTTTGAGCAAAGAGCGAATCGACGGTGACCAGGGTCCCCGCAACAAAGAGCGCCCCCCCCGCGTCGTGCGCAAAATTACCCTCGAACCTGCACCGCGACGCCTGGAACGACGAAGCGTCGTGTAGGGTGGCGGCGCCGCCCCTCGACGCCCCCGCGACCTGGCGCCAGTCGGCCTCTCGCGCTTCGTTTTGGGCGAACGTCGCGTCCGAGCACGAGACCCGAGCCCGCGTCGCAAACAAACCCGCGCCGTCGAGCGCCGAATTCCGAGACACGCGACCCTCGACGACCTTGAGCTCGGTATCTTCTTCGACGAAGAGCCCGCCGCCCGTCTCGGCGGTGTTGTTGGTCAAATCGCACGCCGCGATCGAGACGTCGGCGGCCGTCGCGGCCACTGCCCCGCCGCGTTGCGCCCTGTTCTGGAAAAACCGGGAGTGTGCGGCGACGAGCCTCGCGTTTTCTTCGACGGACACCGCGCCGCCTTGGTCAAGGGCCGCGTTGGCTACTACGGTGCAGTCGAAAAGCCGTGCGCTCGCCCCCGACGCGAGCGCGAGCGCGCCGCCGGATTCGGCCTTGCCGCCGCGCAGCGTGAGCCCGCGGAGCTCGAGAGTTGCTGCGCTCACCGCGATCAGCCTCGCGCGGCCCTTGCCATCCAGCGCGTGGCGGCCAACAACACACAACAAGTCGCGGTCGTGGAGCGAGAGCGTCTCGGCGACCTCGACGTCCCGTCGCAACTCGAAATACGATTCGTCGTTGTCGAACGCGGCCGCGAGGCGCGACGCGTGGTCGTCTTCGGTGTTGTCCTTCATGACTCCTCCTCCTCCTCCTCCTCCGTAGAAATTCGCGCCGTCCCCGAGGAAGACGACGTCGCCGGGGTTTCCGGCGACGTTCCGTCGCAAGATCGAACCCCCCGAGTCGGTCCAGGCGCCGCCGCCGCCGCCGCCGTCGTCGAAATAGACGGCCGCGCCGCGATCCACGGCGATGTTTCCGTCGAAGACCGCACGGACGGTGACCAGGAGCCCGCGCGACGCCACGGCCCCGCCGTTCTCTGCCTCGTTCGTCTCGAAGCGACAGTCGACCAGTGAGAGGACGTCGGCGGCAAAAATCGCGCCGCCGCGCGACCGCGCGCTGTTGGCACGGAAGGTGCAGTCGTTCGCGAAAACGTGGACACCTTGCGCAGCGCTAATAGCCCCGCCGGAATCGCCGTGGTTGTCGGCGAACAACGACGCCTCGGCCGCCAGCCTCGAGCCGCGGGCGAGCTGGACCGCGGCCGAGTTTGACCGGAGCTCGGAGCGCAGCAACGTTACGATCGAGTCTACTGCGACGATCGCGTCCGTCGTGTTTGAGATCGTAGTTTCCGAGGCGAATAGGGTCGCCGCCTCGAGAACCAAGCCACACCCGCGCACCGCGCATTGCCAGAGTTCCAAGAGACCGCCCTCGGTAATCATCACCCCTTGCTCCGAGTCGCGCAGCTCGAGGTGCCGCAGCGCGAGCCTCGACCCTCTCACGACCAGGATCAATCGCTTACCGCCCAGCGCGCGTCGGCCGCCGACGCCGCGCATCGACGTTGGTTTCGAAATCTCGAGCGTCTCCCGAACCTCGACGTCGGCGCAGACGAGAATCTCCGCCTCCTTCCGGAGCGCCAATCTTAAAGCGTCGAACGACCGGACGCAGCCAACGTCCTCCGAAATAGACGGCGCGGGCGTCGCGTACGTAGGCGCGGGCGTCGCGTAGGTAGGCGCCCGCGTCGTCGTCGCGAGGAGCCGCCGGACATCTTGGACGACCGAGCCTGCGTCGGTCCAGGATGATGTTTCTGTCAACGCGAGGCCCGCGCCGATAGGAGCAACATTCTCGGCAAAAGTCACGTTCCGCGTCTCGAGGTCGCTCGCGTCGATCGCCGCACCGCCGCCCGTACTTTGCGCCACGTTGTGCACCACCGTCGAGTCCTCGAGCACCAGCGTGCTCTCCGACGCAAAGAGGGCGCCGCCCTCGTCTTTGGCGCGATTCCCGCGAAATTCGAGCCGCGCGCCGGCGAAGTCGCTGCCTCGGAGCGAGAGAGCGCCGCCGCGAACCCCCGCGTTTCCCACGAAGGAACAATTCAAGGCCGTCCACGTTGAGTCCGTCGAGACCAGCCCCTCGCTCTTCTCGAACACTGAGTCTTCGAGTGTCACGTTCGCATTTTCCGCGCTGACGGCGACGCTCGTCTCCCGGAACGCGCACCCCAACACCTCGAGCCGAGCACTCGAGACCACCACGCCCAATCCTTCCAACCTACATCTCGCAAGCGTCAGCGCACCTGTGCTTGCCTTGGCGCCGCCGCGCAGCGAGAGCTCCTCGAGCCTCACTGTCGCTCGTGTCTCCACCAGCCCGAACACCACCGCCGGCCCGCGGATGGTGGCGCTGTGGGCCACAATCACCGCGCCCAACACCTCCCCCGAGACTGGGATCCACGCATCCCCTCGACCCACGCGCTCCTCGAGCGATGGAGAAACAAACCAATGCCGCAACGCGCCCGCGATGGCAACCGAGGACCCTATCCCCATTGTGCTTTTCGAACATTCCCTGACTGAAACAATTTTTCTTCCAATAATTCATTCAGTCACAGCAGTTAATCGGAGATTTTGTACGCTTCATCTTTTTTTCTACTGGACTACTACTACTACAAGTATCATCATGACACTGTAGTACATTTCTTTTTGGTATCTTTTTTTTTTTTTACATGCAGTAGTAGTAAGTAGCCCCTCAGGTATTCTTCTTTCTTCTTCATCAGATTCAGATTTCGGCTTTTTTCTTCGCCGGCCGGAAACTCTAATAAGTCTCTATTTAGAGGAACAAGTGCAGGCCAGTAAGTTCACCTAGTCCCAATCTCTAACCCCAGTAAATTCGGCGTAAACCCAATCTCTAACCCCAGTAAGTTCGGCGTAAACCCACACTCACCCCACTCTCCTGCGAGCTCGTCGCTCTCACCCCCGCCAATCAAAGCTGCTTTGATCCGCACACGCCGCCAAGCTTTGAGTTTACTCTAAAAGCCCCAGTAAGTTCACACTTGGTCTCAGTAAGTTCACCTGGTCACTAAGTTCTTCTAGTCCCAATCTCTAACCTCAGTAAGTTCACCTGGTTCCAGTAAGTCCACGTGGTCCCAGTAAGTTCACCTACAGTGCGCGTGTAGACGCCGGGAGGGGGCTTATCGGTATTGCGCAGCACGTGTGGGGTAGGGCGGAGTCGTCGACTCAGAAGAGCATATTCTCGGGGTTGCCGATCGACAGAGAGCCACGTAGAGCTGGACGTGACAGAAGACGGGCTTGTGGGCAAGAGGACGCCGACCTCGCGGGGCGTCTGGCCCTGGCTCTTGTTGATCGTTTGGCGTCGGCGGGCCTTAAGAAGGGATACAGATTCGAGGAGCCTCGGTGACACGACGCGATCGCTGATGTATCCGGTGCCGTTGCAGAGGCCGTGCGACGGGTCGAGGTTGCGAAGACTTTAAGCTCGCGATCAAAGTCAGCATGCCGTTGGTTGTCAGGGAGTTGAAAACTCGACTGTTAAGAGCGAGGCGTCGTCTTCCGACCCAACCTAGTCGGCCGAAAAGAACTCCGACGCCTCGTCTTCGGAAAAAAAAGGCCGCGGTCATGCGCGCGTTGTCAGCATCGACAACATCGTTTCGACGGGGCGTGAGAATGGCGCGCTGAAAGAGCCGCCGCGGGTCGTGGAAATAGTCTGCGAGGTCGCCGTAGACGGCTTGGAGGATCACTGTCTGGCTCTCGCGCCTACCTGATCCTTACTCTCGCGCCTATCTGATCCTTACCCTAAATCGAGGGACAAACAAACAGACAGACAGACAGACAGACAAACATCTGTCGATTAGTAGTTAGGACACCCACCCACCCACCAGACTACTTCTCGCCCCAGCCACTCCGGCGGTCAGCTCTCGGAGCCGCCCGCTGCCCTCCTTCTTCTTCGCCGTAAACCCCGCCACTGAGCGCGGGAGTATGTGTACCTCGACGACGTAAGAGCTTGATTTGATTGAGGGCGCCCTTATTGGGAGCGCTGGCTGGCGGCCTCTTGCTTCGGGCCCAAGAGCTCTGCGCACCTCGTCGCGACGGTTTATGCTGCTTGCCTTAATGCGCCGGCTTGGTCGCGGCCTTTATAAATTAAATTATTACTATGGTTAGCACCTCTTAGACTTCTTTGGGCGACGTGGATGGGTGTTGGGCGTGCTCCAGTCTCGGCGATCGGGTGATGGTCAAGCTACCAATGTATAGCGGTTACCTACGAACACCGTGGTTTCGATATAATTAAAGGCGCGCCTCTCAGCTCGGCGCTATGTGGTCGAATCCAACGACGAGGGCACAGCATCGAATAACGTCGTCGAGCCCTGTTCCACGCCGACGTACACCTCCTACGGACATAATGGGTGCAAAGGCCGTTGTCGTCATCAGAGATCGTGCTTCGAAGTGATCGTAACGTCCTTCTACTTGAAGCATTTGGGCAAGTTCTTCAGAGAGAGAGAGCTACCATCCGCCGTCGAGGTGCCTGTGGCGGCAACTCCTGACCGCTAAGGCTTGCCCCCCCTCTCTCGAGGCTTGATACCCGTTCAACGGGACACCTTTCCCGATCTTCTTAGTGACATCATACCTCTCTCTTGTGAGAAGCATTCTTGCTGTATTCTTGTAGTTTCCTTGCTATCATATACCATCTCTCCATCTTGTTGAGAGGCTTGGTGAGCGTGAGCAAGGTGTGTGGCGAGCTTATCCGACCCCGCGTCCGTGTTTTTCTCGTTCAGTGAGGTCTAGGACGAGTCGGTGAGTACCCCCTTTGTCACCCGGGGGTCGGGAAGTCTTTTTTTTTTTCTGTGCCGCCATAGTGTGCCTCTTGCGCATTCGCCCTCCGGCGTTGTTCGCCTCACTTGCGAGCCGCTTAAAAAGCCGGAACGATCGCACCTAGACGGGTTATGGCCAGGGGGCGCAGGAGGAATCGTTAACAATGACGAGGTGTTTGTCGGTCAAATCTCGGTCCCCGCGTCGTCGCATGGCGACAGGCAACTAATTCCCTCCGACGCTCCCGCGCACCTCGTCCCTTTCCCCTGATCCTGCGCTCTATGGCGCTGGGATCAGCCTAACCCCCATGCACTAGGCAAATAGATTTCCCCAGCGCGCGCGAACGTCGCAGCATCCACGTTTTTTATTGAAAACCCCGTCATATTGCTCGTTTGGAAGGTGACTCGTTTTTGGTCTCGCGATGTTCTACCCCAGGCCCCGCACTCACTCCTCCCCGTTTGGCTGTTGGCCCCACGATATCTATTACGACGACTCTGCTACGGTGACCTTGCCAGGTGATGCAGGTTTATTATCAGTCGTGCGCGCAGGGTCAGACGTGCGTGCTGGGTCGGCGTTCCCCCAACGTTCAAGTTGGACGCCCGCCAGGGATGGAATTCGCATGTATCACTCTCACTTTAAAGAGAGAGCAGCCCGTGGGGTGACAAAGGACCTATCGGCGTTGAAGGACACGGCGCTGAAGAGAAGAACGCCTAGCTGCGTCGCGCCGCCCGTTGCTTGTCAACGGCGCGCGGTATTGCCCTGCGGGTCCTCTGTGGTCCGTGTGGGATATCAGTCGATGCGGTTACAGCTTGCCGCCAGGCGTCCCCCGGTGGGGCAATTCCAGTCTGTTTTCCCACAACATACTTCTTGCAAGGACGATGTTATAGGGTTCCGTCCAACGTGCCGAACTTTTTTTCCCAGAACATGATTCCAGCATGGTCGGTTACATAGTGAGGTGGGGTGTAGTGGTTTTCTCAGATACCCGCCCCTCCTGGCCGGACCGGGGGCCTCAACAACCCTTTCTCCCTACCCGAACCACGGGTGAAACCACCACACGCCCGATCTCAGCGTAATACCTCACGCCATCACGAAATCGAACAATCAAAAGAGGGTAATATCAAGAATACAGCGAGAAAGCAATACAAATGCCCGGTACATTGGGTCCAGTGGGAGCGCAGGTGAAGGTGTCAAGATGACACCCCCCCATAAATGCAAGGTCAATACCAGGGCAACAATCAGGGTAAGTCAGGTGGCAGGCAGGCAAGTGGGGGAAATGAGCATTACTGCCACAGGGGATGTGAGCACGCAGCGCTTTCTGCGTGGTGGAACGAAATATCATTGTTGCAAGAGCGAACATCATGTAAGTGTGTATCGTAGTAGTCTGAGTTTTGTAAAAGGCGACAGCAAGGAAGGGGCCAGCACTGGAGAGCTGGAGAGGAAAGCAGGCAATCCGGGTATTTACATTTGTAGTATTCGGGGTGGATCATGTTGTTTTAGCCCACTCGGCTTCTTAGGAGACCACCTTAATGGGCATAAGGTTTCAGGTCCATAGTAAAAAGCGCCAGAAGGAGGTTTTGGTTGTTGTCCTTACTTCTAATCGACAGATGTTTGTCTGTCTGTCTGTTTTTAAATGTCGACTGCTAAGAGGGGGGTGTGTGTGGGGAGCATGAAGGATGTGGGTGGGTTTGTGGGGTATGAGGGATGTGCCTGACGAGTCTGTCTGTCTGTTTGTTTGTCTTTAAATGTCGACTGCTAAGAGGGGGGGGGGTGTGGGGGGGATGTGGGTGGGTTTGTGGGGTAGGAGGGATGTGCCTGGCGGGCGGAGATAAGTACGCGGGACCTAGTCGGGGTCATCGCCGAGTTTGTTTGTCTTTAAATGTTGACTGCTAAGAGGGGGGTGTGTGGGGGGGGCATGAAGGATGTGGGTGGGTTTGTGGGGTAGGAGGGATGTGCCTGACGGGCGGAGATAAGGACGCGGGACCTAGTCGGGGTCATCGCCGAGTCGTAGGGCAGGCGAAGAGAGGACGGGCCCCGCCCGTAGGTCGTACGCATGCTGCCGCCGGACGTATGTGCGACGAAGGGCGACGTCCTGCTGGGATCGGACGGCCTGGGAGAGGTTCCCCGAGGCGGCGACATGGGTGAGGGCGGTGAGGGCGCAGCGAGCCCGGCCTAAAGCGTTGGCGATCCCCCACTCACGGTAGATGCGGCGAGTTTGGGCCGCCTTTGCCTCTGTGAAGTTGGCGCAGCTGCTTGCCACCCAGGTTCGCGCAGCGATGCGCTCTGCGCATGTTTGGGCGAGAGCGTGGCACGCCGCGCTGGCCTCACCGAAGGCACCAAAGACGAGGCCGGCGACGGTGCCGTAGCTACGTAGCCGCTGTTCGACAGGGCCCAAGAAGCCAGGCGGTGGTGCTGTACCCGGCTGGGGGATGATGGCGTCGATGCCGCGGGTGTGAGCGAGGTATTCGGAGTGGACTTGTGTTGCCACTTGTTTGTCTTTAAATGTCGACAAGTGCAGGCCAGTAAGTTCACCTACTCCCAATCTCTAACCCCAGTAAGTTCACCTGGTCCTAGTAAGTTTCATATAAGTTCACCTGGTCAGTAAGTTCACCTAGCTCTAACCAACTCCTTTGAGCTCGTCGCTCTCGCCTCCGCCAATCTAAGCTGCTTTGATCCGCACGCGCCGCCGCCCTTTGAGTTTACTCTTCCCTTTACTCTAAAACCCCAGTAGGTTCACCTGGTCCCAGTTTCACACTGGTCACTCAGTCACCTAGTCCCAATCTCAAACCCTAAGTCACCTGGTCCCAGTAAGTTCACCTACAGTGCGCGTGTAGACGGGAGGGGGCTTATCGGTATTGCAGCACGTGGGGTAGGGTGGAGTCGTCGACCCAGAGATCCTCGGGGTTGCCGATCGACAGAGAGCCACGTAGAGCTGGACGTGGCAGAAGACGGGCTTGGGCAAGAGGACGCCGACCCGCGGGGCGTCTGGCCCTGGCTCTTGTTGATCGTTTGGCGTCGGCGGGCCTTAAGGGATACAGGTTGGAGGAGCCTCGGTGACAACGACACGATCGATCATGTATCTGGTACCGTTGCAGTGGCCGTGCGACGGGTCGAGGTTGCGAAGACTTTAAGCTCGCGATCAAAGTCAGCATGCCGTTGGTTGTCAGGGAGTTGAAAACTCGACTGTAAAGAGCGAGGCGTCGTCTTCCGACCCAACCTAGTCAGCCGAAAAGAACTCCGACGCCTCGTCTCCGGGAAAGGCCGCGGTCAATTGCGCGTTGTCAGCATCGACAACATCGTTTCGACGGGGCGTGAGAATGGCGCGCTGAAAGAGCCGCCGCGGGTCGTGGAAATAGTCTGCGAGGTCGCCGTAGACGGCTTGAGGATCACTGTCTGGCTCTCGCGCCTACCTGATCCTTACTCGCGCCTATCTGATCCTTACCCTAAATCGAGGGACAAACAAACAGACCACACACACCCCCTTCTTAGCAGTCGACATTTAAAGACA
>JAQMWT010000620.1:0-42359 GCA_029834535.1 Chrysophaeum taylorii | reverse complement strand
TTATCGGTATTGCGCAGCACGTGTGGGGTAGGGTGGAGTCGTCGACTCAGAAGAGGATATCCTCGGGGTTGCCGATCGACAGAGAGCCACGTAGAGCTGGACGTGGCAGAAGACGGGCTTCGGCAAGAGGACGCCGACCTGCGGGCGTCTGGCCTCTGGCTCTTGTGATCGTTTGGCGTCGGTGGCCTTAGGGATACAGGTTGGAGGAGCCTCGGTGACAACGACACGATCGATCATGTATCTGGTACCGTTGCAGTGGCCGTGCGACGGGTCGAGGTTGCGAAGATTAAGCTCGCGATCAAAGTCAGCATGCCGTTGGTTGTCAGGGAGTTGAAAACTCGACTGTAAAGAACGAGGCGTCGTCTTTAGTCGGCCGAAAAGAACTCCGACGCCTCGTCTCCGGGAAAAAAAGGCCGCGGTCATGCGCGCGTTGTCAGCATCGACAACATCGTTTCGACGGGGCGTGAGAATGGCGCGCTGAAAGAGCCGCCGCGGGTCGTGGAAATAGTCTGCGAGGTCGCCGTAGACGGCTTGAGGATCACTGTCTGGCTCTCGCGCCTACCTGATCCTTACTCTCGCGCCTACCTGATCCTTACCTAAATCGAGGGACAGACAGAACAAACGGACGTTCCGGACCCCCGTGCCGGAAAAAAAAGTACCGGCGCCGAGGCGCCGGCGCCGAAGGCGCCGAAAAGGTGGCGAGGCGCCGAAGGCGCCGAAGGCGCCGAAAAGGTGGCGAAAAGCGCCGAAGCGCCGAAGGCGCCGAAGGCCCCAAAGCGCCGAAGCGCCGAAGCGCCGAAGGCGCCGAAGGAGGCGCCGAAGCCCTTCGGGGCCGGCGCTGGAGGCGCAAGGCGCCGAAGGCGCCAGCGGCTTTGGCGGCGCCGGTGACGCCGCCGCCGGAGGCCCTGGCGGCTTTGGCGGCGCCGAAGGCTTTAGTGGCGCCCTCCAGCGCCGTGGCGGCTTCTCCGACGCCGCCGGCGGTTTGTGGTGCCCTCCGGCGTCTCGGCACCTCCGCGCCGCTAAAGCCGCTTCTTCGACACGGCGGCTCGCGCCGCGTAGAAGGACCCTTTCGCGGCCTTCTGGCACGAGGCTACGGGGTCGGCCGAGGTTGCTAACCGAAGGGTGATGCTTTTCTACTTGTAATGTCAGCTTGTTCCCGGCCGCGGACGGCCGGCGGCTTAGGGGCGGTTCAGGGCGTGCTCGCGGTGTTCGGATTAGTTGCTGCTCGCGATGCGCGGCGTTTGGCAGCGGGGGGGCGAAATCGGGGTCGAACGTGTCGTCGATCTCCTTTCGGAATTGTGGAAGTTTGCTCTTGAGATTGGGAAATTCCGGCGGAGATTCCGGGAGTTTGGAGATCTGACTGACTCGGTCGTCGACGATGTAGTTGGCCTTCATGCCGCCCTTCGCTTGAAGGCCTTGGGCATCGGATCCGATGGGTTCTTGTGCTTCATATACAACATCGCAAGGTAGCGGCGTACGAAGCCGAGGAGTTTGGTGGCAAGTGCGCGCTTTTGCCAATTTCCATGTTCGACGATGCCAATCCCTTGATTTCGGCGTCGGTTCCCATAAACCTGACATACTTGAGCAGATTCTCGCAGCGTCTCTTGTCCTGGCGTGTCATGGCGGGAGGCAATTTATGTCCTACCACCCGATAACGACATCCACGGCGGCGACGCCACTGAGTTTGTCGAGGTCGAATGAGGGTGCTGCGCTGGAACGCACGAGCATGTTTTTGGCTGTGGAGGAGCGGTCGCGTGAGTGCAGGCCGGGAAGACGGAGGGTGGGAGAGGGCCTCGAGATTGCATGACCAAAGGCGGCATGACTGCCGCCGGCGTGGGCGGGGGCACGACAACGGCTGTGGGCGCCGGTGCGGGATTGGTGCATTCACGATCCGCTCGGGCTGAGGCACGACAGGGGCCGGGGCCAAGGCCGGGACCGACGCCGATGCCATCGCGGGAGGCGGCGGCGGTGGTGGAAGCGGAGCGACGGGGTTGTGCGCTGCTGGAGGCGGCAGCGCCGGTGGAGGCGGCAGGAGTGGCTGCTCCGGTGGCTCGATTGGCTGCAGTTGCGGTGGTTGGGCTGGCAGCGCGATCCAAAGTTATCGAGCAGGCACCCAACCATCATCTGCAGCTGATCGAAACTTTCCGTGGAGTTGATCGAACTTTCCGTGGAGTTGATCGACCTTTCCGTGGAGCTCGCGGTTTTCGTTGCGCTGGCGAGCCATCTCACGATCCTCATCGCCTGAGATCCAGCGGCCTGTGAGGTGAAGGTTGGCCTCGTCGAACGCAGAGCGAATTTTGCGGCTCCATTGGCGGGACGGCGTCGGGCGCGATACTGGGTACTAAAGATATGATTGACGGCGTCTCGAAGCTTAAGGTTAACGAACAGGAAATAAGTGCCGTCCTGCCGCTCGGGGTAGTACATGACGATGCTGGCGAAGGCCGCCGTGATGAGGCTCCACACTTCCCGTCGCGTTGATATTCTTCGGGGTACTGGGTGTCGATCTGAAGCACGGCTTTTATGACATCGACGAGCTTGTCGGGGTCAACGCCGAGGGCGAGGATGACGTCGATGGACGCCGGCACGGGACCGCGGGGTATTTGGCTCCAAGCCGGCTTGCGCCAGCCCGCGAGGATGATAGCGCCCGGCATGACTTGGCAGTTCAACTTCCGGAAGTATTCGAAGAATGCTGAGACAGAGCGAAGCTCGTGTCCCGTCACCATTACGCAGTGCTCGAGGGCCAACGAGCCGGCAAGATACTCGCAGACACCGTGGCGGAAGCTAGCCGCGGAGGCGTTGTCGGGAGGCTTGTCGTCGCCGCCAGTAATTTCGACGGCTTCGAAGCTGCGAGCACGCGAGCCTCGGGCCGCCGTTGAGGAATGCGGCAACAGGTCCTTGACGTATCGCCCGATCCTCTTCGCGGAGCTGTCGGTGTTGACGAGGTCGGGGAAGAGCCAGCGAGTGCCGTCGTCCTCCTGGACTTCGAGGCGATTGAGGACCATGTTGTCGGCAAAGGACGTAAGAATGCAGCGTTCCCACCCGTTCCCCGCAATCCAGGCAGTGAGCTTGGTCTTCGAGACCTTGGACTGCGGCACCGTGATGAACCACGCGTTGAACTGGACGTCGAAGCGTCCCACGTTTCCTAGCGCCATCCACCTGGGCTCGCTCGATCGAGCCCCTGCCATCCAGAGGCCGTGGATCGTGTGGATGCGCTTGGCGGATTCCTGGCTGCCCTTCCGAGCGTAGGCCCGGACAATGCGGTCAATTTGGCAAGGGTAGATAGCTGGAGCCGTGTGGTCCTCATCTTCGCCCGCCGCCATCGAGCGTTGAGACTTGATGCGCTGGATGTTGTGGCGTATACCACGATACCAGACGGCCCATTCCGAGCGCGAATCCGAGTTGAGACACATGAAGAAGTCTTTGACGTCCGCCGCCGCTCCCCGAACGTCGAACCTGGTCTTGGCGGCCCGGAGGACGATGCCCAAAATGTCGAGGATGCTCGTCGTTCCGAGGCTCGTTTCCTCGACGAGATAGAAGGCGAAGCGTTCCCAAACCCTGGGCGCCGCCAAGACCGCAACGTCCACATCGCTGAAGGGGCCCCGGGGCCGGTCGCCTTTGCCGTTGGCGAAAGCATTGAAGTGCCGAATCGCGTTCGTTCGAGCTCGGTCGCGGTCTCCAGACATTCCTGCGCTCCCGATGGTTCCGCTGGGAACCGCGGCGCCGCTCATGTTTTGTCGATCCGCGTATATATATAGACTACGTCCGTCGGACTCACCCCGCGTTCGACTTGGCGACCTCCTCGACTTGGTCGTCCACGACTTGGTCGCACCCCG
This sequence comes from Chrysophaeum taylorii, assembly GCA_029834535.1. Lineage (NCBI taxonomy): Eukaryota > Pelagophyceae > Pelagomonadales > Pelagomonadaceae > Chrysophaeum > Chrysophaeum taylorii. Next base: position 38,526 of record JAQMWT010000620.1, on the reverse strand, counting down.
CTTTCGACTTGGCGACCTCCTCGACTTGGTCGTCCACGACTTGGTCGCGTCCTACGACTTTGGCGCGTCGGACGTTTGGCTCGGCTTTGGCTTTGGCGTCGCATCTATATATCCTCACGCTATGCTTTGGTTTGAAAATGCCGCGAACGTTGGGCTTCGCGACTCTTCACCCGGTCCTTCCCCTCTGGTCTTCCGCATGTAGGAAGCAAGCACTTCTAACGGACCGTCCGGAAACGTCCGCCCACATAGACAAACAAACAGACAGACAAACATCTGTCGATTAGTAGTTAGGATGCACACACGAAGACGCAAAAAAAGTGTGTCACTATACAACAACAACCCCTGTGCCCCCCCCCCTGGAAGAAGAAGAAGAAGAAGCAGCAGCAGGAGGATGATCCGGAGGCGGCGAGAGATTGCATCGCCGCGACTGGCACAGGTGTCCAGAGACGATCGACTGACCGAGCGAATCGACGGTCCTCTGGGTGCCATACCAGGCAGGATCGGATATTGTTTCAAGACCAGGAGGTCAGAGGATAACGCAGCGGCAGCAGGACTTGCAAGATTTAGGTGGCGTGTCGTCTTTTGCCGCAACAGCATCGAGGTCGACCGTCACGTTGGAGCCCCGGGGAACGTCGGAGAGCCGGTGTTTCGAACCGCCAAAAAAAGAGAGGCTGTTGTTCGCTTCCGGTTCGCGTGCCTCGGGCCATTGCCGTGATGATTCGGATGGGTCGCGTGCGCCCATGGTCACGCGGTCCTTGAGCTCGACGCCGTCCACAGTAGTCTCGCGTTCGCGCTCCGAGTCGACGACGGGCGGGAGGTCGTCGATTCGCGTGAGAACAGGGTTACTAATCGAGTCGGCGTGTTGCGTCAGCCGGGCCAAGGTGCTTTCGGTGCGTCGATCACTGCAGGCTGCGATGACGCAAAAAGGATTGTCGACCGCCTGTTTAAGGACACCCATCCAGGCCTCGAAGTCGTCGGCGGCCGACGCACGACACTCGAGGACCCTTCCGCAGTCGGCGTGGACCGTAAAGGCGAAGACGTCCGAAAAGGGATCGCGGGGCGTGCGGCCCGTCGCACCAAGCCACTCGGGGTGGGATTTCAGAGCGTCGTCGGAGGCCGGGACGATACCCTCGCTCGCGCCCGCCGCGAAGAGGTCGCCGACGGCAAAGCGGTCGCCTCGCGACCGGAAGAACTGGAAATAGGACCCGCAGAGCTTGGCGTATTGGCGCACGACAGGCCCGCCGCCCATGCTGCAGTCCAAAAGTCCCTCGACGGTCTTGACGTCGACGTCCTCGACCTCGCGGTTGAGCGCGACGAGCCACGCGTCGCGCTCGACCGCGGTCTCGGCGTACGCGACCAGACTCCCGTGGTGCCGGTCGCCCTTAGCGCACGTCACCGCGAACCCAAACCCACGGTCCACCTGCGTAGCCGTCGCCGACTTGACCAATATCCCTCCCTTGGCTTCGGCGTCGTCGACCTTCTCGAAATACTTGAGCGACGCGCCGTCGAGCGTCGCCCACCTCTTTTTCCACGACGCGACGAACTGTTTCGCGCCTTTCTTCACGATCCATCCGCAGAAGTCGTGCTCGCCCTGGTGGCACGCGTAGTACGCAATCACGCGACCACGAAACGCGACCGTTGATCGAGCCTCGATGCTCGCCTTGGCGGCCGCGCGCTCTTGCGCGCTCTTAAACCCCAGCGCGTACGCTCGTTCCGACGTCGCGAGCGTCAACACGTACCCCTCGGGACCCCCGAAGTGGCCCTCCTCGATGGTACTTAGCGCCGCTAAGCTCACGCACCCCTCGAGCGTCCCGACGAGCTCCTCTTCGGGGATTGCTTCTTTCTCCTCGTGGTTGAGGGGGGCATAGTACTCGAGCCGCGAGCCCCGTATCACAAAGTACCGCGGGCAAAACTTGCTACCGAAATGGCCTGCCGGGCCCTTTTTGTTGACCCACCCGAGGTGCTGCGGCGCGCCAAAGTCCGCGTAGGAGGAGAATCTCTCGCAGAACCCGTCGGCGGACAGCCGGACGCTCATCGTTCTTGAATTTTTTAATGTAACGAGGGAATTATTACTCTCTTTTTTGCCACAGTAATAATGTTTTAAGAAAAAGAAAATGAAGAAGAAGAAGAACACATCTGGATGCGTTGGGAATTTACTAAGCTCACTTCACCAGGTTCACTGAAATAAATTGGTTCATTTCACTTTACTTTAACGAAATCATGTTGTAACCCCCGAAATCCCGCGTTCACCTCACATTCATTCATTCATTCATTCATTCATTCATTCACTAAGGCTGACGGCCTGATCCTCACCGTATGATGAGCGAAGTGGAGCCGCGCTATCATTTAGAGGTGGAAGATAATTTTGATAAATGATTAGGAGGAAAACGCGGAACGGAAGGAGGAGCACAAGAGCGGCGTGTCGATTGCGACGTCGATGCTAACGTGGAACGCACCCGGCATTACTGGACGATTGACCAGGTCCAGGGTGTGGGACTGCGTGCGCCGACTATAGGAACATCATCATTCTGACCGCGTCAGTGGGAAGGCGGCGCATATGCTGGGGCCGCCTGAAGGTGACGAGAGACTCCAAGCAAGAAGGCGCGTAGCAGACCAAGTCTCTTGCCCATTTTGAGGCTGCGCATCTGCGAGGGGGGCGAGATGGAACGTAACAGCTCACCAAGAAACAGAAGACAGACCAAGAAAAGGAGGGCGTTATGACGGCCGTGGGCGTTGTGGCAGCCTCGAAGTACAAAAAATTGGAGATTGCAAGCTATACTTCCGGGCCATGATGACCAGCCAGTCAAAGCTCTCAGCCCTAATGGCATTCTCGGCTCAGCGCGGGCGAGACAGACAAAGTTCCCCTACTGCGCATGAACAAGAATTCTATTGCGGCGGCCCAGATTATGTACAGCGACCTCGGACCCAAGAGCGAGTTGAAAAAAACGCCAAGATCCCGAAGTTTCTTCGGTGACAACTGGAGGTTGATGATGAAAAGGAATCTGAAGATACCGAGGTCGTTCACATTGATTAAGCCAAGATATACAGAATACCATCCACGGCCCTTGACTCTTCCTTCGCCCCAAACGCGAATGAAACTTAGGGCACCTGACCTCGGCAATAGCGGGCGGCGGGCACGGGATTGACGGGGAGCGGCGGGGACCGGCGCAGGCGTAAAAAAGGTAGCGTCCACTTCACCAAGGTTTCGCGATCGCCACGTAGGGCGACATTTTCGCTTCAAATTCCTTCACCAGACTCGATAGACTTGCGTGGTGACGTGATGCGTGTTCACTTGGTTTAGTGAATTCCCAATGCTGATAACACCGGTTGATTCTCTTGAAAAAAGAAAAACCAGAGTAACCTCAGGTGGCCGGCCGTCGCCCAGCGGGAGGATCTTATGGGTGCTTAAATACGCGCAACTAACGAACCTTGATGATCTTCCCTTGGGCAAGCTTGCTTACCCGAGAAAGGAAGAAAGAAAGAAAGGAAGAAAGAAAGAAAGAAAGGAAGAAAGAAAGAAAGAAAGGAAGAAAGAAAGAAAGAAAGAAAGAAAGAAAGAAAGAAAGAAAGAAAGAAAGAAAGAAAGAAAGAAAGAAAGAAAGAAAGAAAGAAAGAAAGAAAGAAAGAAAGAAAGAAAGAAAGAAAGAAAGAAAGAAAGAAAGAAAGAAAGAAAGAAAGAGGTGGTCATCGAAGGCTCACCCGCGGCGACAGATTATGAGAGAGCGAGGTATCCATACTATTATCACTGGGAATTGGCGCGCGGCCGCGTCCCGGGCGCCAACTCGGCGATGGGGGGCGGTTGTATGGGAACGGGCGCGCGACGGTGCTGCGGGAGGCCAGGCCGAGTGACGCCCATGATGAGGGGCGAGCGGCTGAGGGCTGGCGAGGCGAGGGCGGGAGAAGCGCGCACGATAAGCGGGGAGGCGAGCCTGGAGACGTATGGTTCTGGGGCCGGCTCGGGGTACGAGAAGCCGGGAAGACGAACGGATCCGTTGTATACAGCAGTGCCGTAGATGAGGACGGCGAGGGCAGCGAGCTGGATATAGGAGCCCGGAAACCCCCAGGTTTCGCCGTAGGTGCCTCGGGTGAAGACGTAGTAAATCGCGAGATCGGTGGCCCAGACGGTGATGGGTCGAAAGTTGTCGAGGATAGCGTGCCAGACGCTGTTGAGCATGTAGGTGACGAGGACGCCGAAGAGGTTGTAGAAGAAGACCGCGATGAAGTAGAGGGCAAAAACGAACTGGATCTCGCCGCTGTTTTTGAGCATGATCCACGTGTCCATCGGATCCTCCAGGTTGAGGTAGGAGCAGACGGGGTAGAGGACGCAGGTGCAGACAATGAAGCCCCAGATACCCTCCATGGTGATGACGAGGAGAGGCGGCGTGCCGACGTCCGAGGACATGACTTTCTCCTCGAAGGCGTACTGGAGGCTCTGGACGATGGCGCCGCAGAGGATGAGACCGACGCCGACGAGGGGATTCTTGTCGTTCGAGGGGCCCGAGCCCTCGTCGCTCGCCGTCAAGCCGACCATAACGATCGACAAGACGTTGAGGCCGACGCCGACCCACATGAAATTCAGGAGCTTATCGCAGAGTACGAAGTGTTTAAGGATGGCCACGAAGACGATCGCGCCTCCTCGAAGAATCTGATACACGCTGACGGTGATGTAGGTGAGGCCAAACATCGCAAAGGCGGTGGCAGCGAGGTCGAAGAGACTCGGGATCGCCAACAGAAAGTAGGTCGTCAGCGGCACGGGCTTTCGCTCCGGCTCGCCGATGGCCGCGTACCCGCACTTGGCCCTACGGCGCTCGCGCGCCTCGTTGGCCATGTGCAGCGGCAGCGAGCACGCCATTCCCAAGAACATGGCCCAGGTTTGGACTGCGCGAGAAAAAACACAATCTCAACAACGAGACGCGTCACCGCGGACACACATAGTGGATTCTGGAAGGATTCGTCGGTCCCTTCTCGGCCTATCGAGTGCATCGAGAGCAACACCTTGCTGAAGAGCGAGCATCCAGTACCGGAGATGAGGGCCCCGAAGAACACCACGAGTTCGGCGAACCCGCACGTCGCCGTGTTCGTGCCCATCTCCTGCGGAACTGCAATCTGATTTGCTGGCTTCACTGGCGTTGAGGCGACGGCGGTCCGTTATGGGGTCCGGTACAGCGCCGAAACCACACGACACGATGACCGCGTGGTCTGCTGCGGCGAAACGCGGCGTTGAGGACCTTGTGGATGGCGTGCGCGAGGGGCGGCTGCGGAGCCTCGTGATACTGCGGCACCGCAAGTTCGGCGCCTCGGAGGCCGTGGCTCTGGCGGCGGCGATGCGCGCGTCGTCCTCGTCTCTGACCGAGTTGCGGTGCAGCGGCCACGATTTGAGTGTGGAGGGAGCGCGCGCGCTCGGCGAGGCCATCGCCTCGAGCTCGTCGATGCGGATATTAGACGCAGGAAGCGCGACGCTCGGCAACGAGGGCGCCGCAGCGCTCGCTCCGTGCGCGCGAGCGCTGACGACGCTCGAACTCGAAGCCAAAGGCATTGGCGACGAGGGATTGAAAGCCGTGGCGCGCGAGCTCGGCGCGTCGCAGCGCCTCAAGGAGCTCAATGTGGCGCGCAACTGCTTTGGCGACGACGGGCTTCGGGCGCTCGTCGCCGCCGCGACGAAGTCGGAGTCGCTAGAGATTGTCGACGCGAGCGACAACGGCCGAGTCGAATCGGGCGTCGCCGATTTCGTCGCGAGTGGGATCAAGGAGTTGCGGTGCCAGTCGCTTCGACAGGGGGCCTTCGACGTGGTAGTTGCTGCGCGGGCCGTGGGGACGTCAAAGCTCGAGCGCCTCGACGTCTCCGCGTGCGAGCTGTCGACGCGCGAAATCGCCGTGCTCGCGCCCGCCGTGATGAAAATCAAGGAGTTACGCATCGCGCACAATAGCGTCACCGACGTGGGCGCGGGGGCGATCGCCGACGCTCTCAAAACCGAGAAAGCGCGCCTCGACGTCCTCGACGTGAGCTCCAACGAGATTTCCGGCCGCGGCCTCGCCGCTCTCGTCGCCTCGCACGCCGTCGTCCACCTCTTCGCACACAACAATTCTATCGGCGATGACGGTGCCTCCCGCGTCGCGTCCGCGATCTTGAGCGCCGAGCCACCCGATCGGGTGCCTCTCGAGACCCTCGGCCTCGCCGCTTCCGACCTCGGCGATCGCGGCGCCGAGGCGGGTTTTTTTGTCTTTTTTTCCAAAGGAGTAGCGCTCGCGCCAGTTTCTTTCCCTTCTTGTAGGAGTTGGCTACTGCCCTTGGGGACCCGACTTGCTCGATCCAGGTCGTCGAAATTGGAGGCAATAAGGCGATCGGTGACCCCCGCACCCCCAATCACACTCACCGCTCCCTGTCTGTCTTACAGGGGACGTCGGTATCGCTGCCCTCCGTCGGGTGAGACTACGTCCCTTCCGTTCTCATGACATGGGCGCGCAGGCATGCGATCGTCGCCCTGGTCTCGAGATTGCGCAGGAGGTCGCAGCCGCAGCCGCCGCTATGGGGAACTAGGTAGAGGCGTCCGTCGAAATCGCGCGCGCGACATACATAGTATATTACGTTTCCTATATGCCTCCTGGTCTAGGGACTCTCGGCATCATACCAATAACACGGAGGCGCCACGTCCCTCTTCTGAAGGGATGACGGCTAGTAAGGTTTGTGCACATTAGACATAAAAATTTATTTTTAGGAGAAACACAAGGGCTGAGAAAGGTGCTTTGCTTTCAGGCATCGAAATTTAAGACGTATCGGTGATATGCCGACCGAGGAGAAAGAGAGAAGGAGAAAAAGAGACGACGAGAGGCTTCTGATATTGGAGCGGTATCGGTGGCATGTCGACTTTGGAGAAAGAAGGTAGGATAAAGAGGCGACGGCGAGCGGCTTATGACATGACCGGTGAGCATTCTTTTTTACTCCTCCTTCGCATCCTTTTTGGCCTGGAGATCGGCAATGCGTTTCTCCTGGTTGGCCAGCTGAGTCTTCAGTGCCTCAATTTCAGCAGCGTCCTTGCCAAGCTGCTTCTGCGTCTCGAGCTGCTGGCGCATCATCTCAGCCCGGCGCTGCTCGTGCATAATGGAATCAACCAGCGACATGCCGAACCACATGCCGGGGGAAAGGCCGAAACCGCCAAAGCCGAAGGGCGACATGACAGGCACGGCGACCGCCTGCTGGGGCGCGGGGGTCGTGTCGGTGGCGGCTGCGTTGCGCCGCGTTTGAGTCCTGCGCGACATGGACCGAGACGACCGAAAGCCACGGCCGCCCGCGCGTCCACCGGACCGACGACTCGCAGCCATGCCAAGCGGCGCGAGGAGGAACACTAACAAAGCAACCATGCGGCGGGCCATTGTTCTCTTTGTTGTTAGATGTGTGGTGTGACTTCACGAAACGAACCGTGTCAGCGCGTACACCAGATGGTCTTCGATGGATCTGTGCTGACGTGTGCGTACGCTTCTGGCACGTAACGTCCAACGGAAGTACGTCGTGGCCCACAACTTCAACAACGATGTTTGTCCTTCTGACGTCGTTCCGATGGCGATCGGAGATAAAACCCTGAGCTCCGCACGCCCCAGCCTAGAGCCAGCAGTCCGTTCGAAAAAACTCAATCCGTTCGAACGCTCGACGTCAATCCAAACTTGGACCAACACTCTGGCAACAGTGCAGCATCTCTCTTTTTACCAAGCGAAGGGGGTACGGTTAGGCAACGATGGAGGGGGATTGAGTGCCTGCAACGAAACGTCAATGGCCCACAGAGACGGGCCCACAGAGGCGGGCGCACAGAGGGGGGGCTACAGAGGCTGGGGGGGGACTGACTTGACTTTGGAGCGCGGTCGCACCGCATCGACCTATCCGACCGTCGAAGGCGCCGAATCCAGCTGATCCGCTAAAGTGTACACCTATAACCTACGTCGCCGTCGCCATTTATTTAGCCGCAAAGGGCGGTTCGACTTTACGTATTCAACGATGCGATGAGTTGATTGAAGCCTCTTGTCGCATTTGCTTTGGACTCCTGCCCTCGAGCCCGAGCTATTTATCAACACGATTTCCCGGGAACTCACTGTGTTTGACATGTACACAATTACCTCCACGCCGCCGCGGACTCAGGATCCGTGAAGTCCGCCGAGGGTGCGAATTTATCCCCAGATACTCGAATCTGGTTTGACCCGGGCCCCTGGTCAGGAGGAGTTTTAGCCCGATTGTGCGCGGGGTCCGAATTTGGACGCAAAACCAACGAGCCGAGACATTATAGACGAGGCCGTCACTAGCGTCGCCTAGAAGGGGGTTTCGCGCGCCACTTGCGGGCGCGGCCTTTTCCGGAAGGAGCATTGGTGTTGGAGGAGCGCGTGGTTTTCTTGGTCCGGACCTTCCTGCGTTTTTCGATCGGCTTTCCGTTAGCGGCAGCAGCGTTGCGCTTGCGGCGGGCCTCCTCGAGGCGCTTCAAGCCGGCCTCGAGGGCCTTGTCGTCCAGGATGAAGTCATTGTAGTTGATCCTCGAGGTCCCGGTGGCCTGGAGCCAGGCCACCGAGCGGAAGGTGTCCTGGATCTCGGGGATGAGAAGGTCGTCGGCGTTGGAGGGTGGGTCGTCGTCATTCTCGTCGTCGATGATATCGTCGAAGTCGGCGAGTTCGATCCGGCGGATGGGGGCCTCGGGTTTCTCCTGGTACTCGTCCTCTCCGGCCGTGAGGTCCACTACGTCGTCGTCGTCGTCGTCGATGACGATGACCTCGTGGCCAGGCGAGGTATCGTCGATTTGGTCCTCGTCGTCGGAACAGAGGTCCTCGGTATCGTCGTCCTCGACGACGCGGCAGGACTTGCGCGCCGCATCGTCGCCGAAGAGCTCCTCGTCCGAGGGCGAGACGTCTTCCTCGCGAATATCGTCTTCGCCGCCGGAGATCTTATCGTCGTCGGAATCGACGATTACCCTTCGGCGCCGCGGCGGCGGCGCGTCGGGTCGCGCCTCGTCGCACATTTCGCATCTGTCGGCAACGTTGTCGCCATAGTCGCAGAATATACACGACCAGCGGTTTTTGTGTTCTGGAGAACGTGGCGCATCGCTTTTTTCCGGAGAACGTGGCGCATCGCCTTGCACGGTAGGGGGCGGTCGCGGGCGACCGACTTGCTCATCCTCGTCCCAGTACTCGTCGTCGTCGTCCTGACACGTCACGGCAGCCAACGAGAAGTTTTGGGGTGGAGACGCCGCGTGCGCGCTCCGGCACAAGGCGCGCAAGTCGACGATGCGATGCTCGACGAGCATGGGCCAACGGTAAGGGTTTTCAAAGGTCGACTGCTAGGAGAGGGTTCGGGGGGTGCGAACAACAGTGAGGGTTTTGAAGGCCGAGTACTAACAAGGGGGGTGTGTGCTTCTTTTAAAGTCGCCTGGTTGGAGGGCGTTGCGAGTGATCGGTGGGGGTTTTTAAATGTCGACTGCGATGAGCGGAGGTTCGAGCGCGGGCAGAGGCGTTTGTTTTTCAAGGCGGGTGGTTTTGCCCAAAGCACGGCAGGGAGGGTTGGGGGCACGGAGGGTCAAGCACAGCCTGAATAAACGCCCAAGAGTTGCTCCCAGTCGATCGTGACGAGGATGTCAGGCAGCACGTGACGTTGGGCGAGGTTGCCTTGATACCGGCCGCAGAAGAGCGAGCAGACGGTAGGGGGGACGACCACAGAAAAGACACCGAAGCAACTCTGACTGGACGGGATTCCGGCCTCCGAGAGGAAAGTGTAGGATGTGTCGGAGCATGTCGTAGTGCGTCCAATGCTTTCTCGGTCGCGGTTGACGAGGCAGTTGTGGGTGAGGACGATCTTACCGCGCGCGTCGAGAACGGCATCAGTGCCAGGAATGCGGATGCCCACGAGGCCCATGCAAGTCGGAATAGGATAGGCCAAGTATTGACACTCAGCCCAGATGCAGTTGGGCACCCGGAGCAACAAGTTGGGCCACGAGCTGGTGAAGAATGTGGAGAAGAGATCGCACGAGGACGTCGTGACCCCACGGGCATCATCGATCAAATACGAGGCCACGGGCACCATAGCGCATCGGCCCGAGATGCCTCCTCTATCTGCGAGGTGAGGGCACGCTAGAGCTTGGCACGAGCAGGTTGGTCCGGAGAGCGAGGTCCACGAGGACGCCCATGGAAACGAGCTTTCGGGCGAGGGGGCTGTCGACGAGCTAGACTTTGGCGGGTTCATCGAAATTAGCGCCGCAGTGGGAAGCAAGTGTCGTAAAGAGTTCAGTGCAAAGAGCCCGTCCCTGAATCATCGAGAGCCCAAGCCAGGCGGCACCTGGAGACGAGGTGGTTCCAGCGGCGCATCTCGTTGCCTGCGTTGGAGTTGGCGCTCAGGACGAGCCGGGGTATATATATAGGGACCTCGATGGCGCCCCTCGCTTCACGGAGGTGAACGAGGTGCGGGAGGGACTGAGCCACCGTGCTGACGAAGGCATCGGGGCTGAGGTCGGCGAAAGAGTGGACATCGCCGCCCCCATTCCGCATCGAAAGACGAAGGCATTGGATGACGATATCGTCGGCGTCAAAGGCCTGAAGCGCCTCGGCTCCGGAGCCGTTGACGTCGAAGCCGTAGTGAAAGACCGAGGAGTGGCGTGTCGCAATGCTGCGCGGCGTAGTCTATACGCGGAGCGATGCAGTAGCGGGCCAAAGAGTACATGCATTGGAGAGAGCCGTTGTGGAGCTGAGTGCGAATATTGTTCGCGTAGCTCACGTGATCATCAATGCCTCGTGTTGCAAAGTAAAGACGACAACGGAATCCCCGGCATGTCGGGCTGACACTACTAAAGGCACGCCGAACACAAAGAGGTCATCGGCAACAACAGGGGTGCAGGCAAGAGTGCGGGTGCCGTCCAAAAGAACATTTTGACGTCGGGGTTCTCGGGGAAACCCATGCCAAGCGCCGGACAGAACGCTTGTGGGTCCACGCGGAGCTGCTCGCTGCAAAGCCCGATTGGTACTGCTTCCGTGTCGAGAGTGAAGACTTTCATCCCGTTAGTCAAACACACCGTATCCGATACCCCGTGATGCGTCCTATCGGTATAGGTACCGTCTGCCGCCGTGCCGCTGGACAGTGAGTAGTGTGTAACAATCAGAGGCGTTGTTTTCCGATCAACGTCGCGGTAGAGGTCCGTCGCGTCTCAACATCTTTGGTGTCCGCTCTCGCGTCGAGCAACATCCCGAGCATGTCATCATCCATCTCGACAAAGGTAATAATGCTTTAAACGAGCTCGAGCAGCGGACGGTCGTGGACAAGCTCAGCTCCCCACCATGCCGATGTTGAGCTGCGTGCCTTCGTTCACTTCACGTTCAAGCAACTTCAGCCGACGTCCCCCGCGAATAAACAAGGTCTCCATGTCGTCGCTTTCTTTGTCCATCACTGAATCGACCTTGTCGGGAAAGGTTCGCCGATGACGTAAGGACTTCGTTGCTCCACTGGCTGCTGGGCCTACGTCCCATCAACGAGGAGGTCTCGGAGCCCAGCGGCAAAGTCCGCAAAAAGGTCCGCGAAACGGCCGCCCGCGCGTTTCGCGCCGCATTCGCGGCAGATTGTGGAGACTCACGTACCAAAGTAGAGCAGGATCACGAGCATCGTCGTCGTCGTCAGAAGCGGCTTGATCAAACCACGCTTTGCGGAAGTGGGCAGGGACGCACGCTTCGTTGGTCGGGATGTCGCGCGGCAAAGAACGGGCGCGGCGAAGTAATAAATAAGGTCAGTGATGGGAACCTCGTCGATCGCTGTGGGTAGGTCTTCGAAAACGCGAGCGCGGCGTACCGGAAGGGAGGGTACGGTTCCTGGAGGAGGCGGAGTGGAGGCTACCGTGGCTACACCCATTCGAGGCGTCGAATAGGACAGACATCCAAGAGGAGACAGGGCGGAGGCCGCAATTAAGCGCGTTGGTGGTACGGTTGCCAGTGGAAGAACGTGTGCAAGGGTGGCACGGCGCGCAACACGTGCGGGCCGTGCCGCCCGTTTTTAAAGAGAAGAGAGAGTTCGGGTTTTGAGTTTGCCGGTTTAAAAGAGAAAGGGTTCGGGTTTTGAGTTTGCTGGCGATGGCGCCGTACCGCGACGAGAGGCGTCGCGGCGACTGGGACGACGGCGGGTACACCCGCGGCTCGTCGTGCGTGTTGTGATATGATCATGTTGGCACCCCCCTCGCAGGCGGTCGTCGCGGGACGATGGGCGCCGGTATTCGTCGTACGAATCGTCGTCGCGGCGCCGCGAACATTCGGATCGATGGCGAGACGAGGAGGACCGGCGGCGCGACGACGACGACTATCGGCGCCGACGGGATGATCGGCGGCGTCGCGGCGACGAGGTCCCGGGCTACTACAACCGCGGCCTTCGAGATAACGGCGGCGAGGATTCGTCGCGACGTCGACGTCGACGGGACGAGGAAGACGACGACAACGACTCGGACCGACGACGCCGGTGCGAGGAGACGGAAGACGCGCCTCCGGCTCCGCGGCGGCCGCGACGAAGCGGTTTCTCGTCGGCGCCCCCCCCGGGAACCCCGCCGGTCGTGGCGCCGGGCGGCGACGTCGTGGCGGCCGCGGCACAAATGGGGCTCGTACCGATCGTGCCCGACGCCGCGACCAAGCCGCGGCGCGAATTGTTTGTCGGCAACACCCCCCCCCAGACGACGGAGCGCATGCTGATCGACCACCTGAACGCGGCCATGTCGACGATGCGCATGAACTCGGCGCCGGGCGCTCCGGTCGTCCAGTGCCGCGTCTCGGCGAACTTCGCCTTCGTCGAGCTCCGGACTATCGAGGAAACGGACCGCGCGCTCTCGCTGACGGGGATCCCCTTCATGGGCCACGTCCTCAAGATTGGCAGACCCTCCAAATACGACGGACCCGTCACGCCCGCGTCGACCTGGCAGCAACTCTTGGTCGAGGGCGGCTTCGACCGCGACGGCGCGCCCTCGGGGTTTCCTCACGAGGCGGCAGCAGCGCTCTCGATGAGCCCGGGCGACCCTGCCTCGGAAAAGGTGTGCCGCGAGCTCTTCATCGGCAACACCTCGGCCTTGATGACCGAGTCGTCGATCCGGGCGTTTCTGGGCCTCGTCGCCCGACAGCTCGGCCAGGTCATCGGCCCGGGCGACCCCATCATCTCCCTCCGTCTCTCGGGACACTTCGCTTTCGTCGAGCTCCGCAGCGTCGAGGAGACCGACGCGATGCTCCAGTTCAACGGCATCCCTTTCCAGGGCTCGCAGCTGAGGATCGGCAGGCCCTCGAAATATGCGGGACCGCAGCATCGAGCCTCGGAAGAGCCCCGCTGGATCGACGTCCTCGACAAGTACCGCAAGGGCGACCTCCAGCCCCTCGAGATCCGCGGTGCCGCCGCCGTCATGGAACCCCCCCCTCTCGCGCGAGCCGACGTCGATGACCTCGAGAAGCTTACCCTCGACCCCCACCGAACGATCGTCCTCAGACGAATCCTCGAGGAAACCGACCCCGAAGACATCCCCGACAACGAGGACGACGCGAGACGCCGACGAACCGCTGTTGTCGACGGTATTCTCGACGAGGTCCAGCGAGAGTGCGCAAAGTATGGAACCGTCGTCTCCGCCACGCCCGACGGCGACGACCTTCTCGTCCGCTTCTCCCTCGTCGACCACGCCATTCTCGCCCTCGCCACACTCAGGCACCGCCTCTTCGACGGCCGCAAACTCCGTGTCGAGTTCGTTCCAGAATCACCTGCTCTGCCCCCGCCGACACCTGGAGACCACAACCGCGACGTCAACCCACCGGCGCCGCCGCCGCCGCCCGAAAACTACTCGGACTTTGCGCACTACGGCCTCCTTTGATTTGCGCGTCTTTGTGTGTGCGCGCGCGCTTGGCATTCTGACTACGGCTCCAATCAAGGGTATGCTGCGGTTCGCCGCTGCCGCCGCCACTGCACAGTAATCTTGGGCCAACCTGCCGACCGACTACCATCTCGCACGACCGACAGACACTCTTGTTGACCATCTTTTGGTCTGACGCGCATCCGGCTCCTACTTTACCTCGCGCTTTGTCTCTTCAACGAAGCTTTACACCTGTATGGGATTTTCTATCGTCTGCGATTCATTCCTATCATATCAAGAACCGCCCAGTGCCGTGGTGATATGGTGCGAGGACTCTCGGGGCGTGTGGGGCTGTGTTGCACCTTGGCCTCGATACGTAAAAAAAAAAAAACAGGGCGCAAATATAGTTGCTAATCACAACAACAATAACGCTGTGGGCTTTCCCAACGCACCTCCCTCTTGGAGAGTCAGTCACTCAGTCACTTACTCAGTCTGCGGGGGCCGTTCCTCTTCTTCTTTCTTCCTCTTCTCCTTCTAGCTAAGGTGCTGACAAAAGCAACTCAGAGCTGCACCTTGACTCGAAATTTGGCCACATCAAAAATCTTGGTTTTGACGTCACGGAGACAGTGGTCGGATCTCGGTCACGTCAAACTCTACTTCCAGTATGACTGCCTTCACTCTGGTCAAGTCAAAGTCAACATAACGAAAACGAGAAGGCAGAGGCCGGTAGAGGCCGGGAAAGTCCTGCACGAACAGCTAGTGTCTTCCTCGCCTTCCCTCGTCTCTCGTACCTCCCTCCGCCTGCAGAAGCAGAAGAAAACACAAGAGCGCGACAGCTTTCTTGTCGGAGGAAAACCAGTGGTCACCGAAACGTAGCCGTCCAAAGTACCGCTGGTCGTCCTCCTCGGCATCGCAGCAGTTCTTAACACGTCGTGCCCCTCTTCGGATCGCGATAGACGCAGCAGGGCATCTTTTTACTGCAGTCAATGTCTTCTTCGCACAGTCTGGGTGATCCCCTGTCAGGCGCTTAACGTGCTTCCAAGGAACCTGAAGGCACCGCTCTCCTCCCGGCTTTCACGAGCGTGTTATCCCGATACTGCTCCAGTGAAACGTACGGCCTCGCGACGTATTCCTCATCCTCCGCCCAGCTCACATCCTCATCCAACACGAGCTGGTGTACGGGCACTTTAGCCCTGGCGCTTCCGCCGACGTCACGTAAAATCCCTCGACCGTGACCTGCTCGCCAAAAGTCGCTACGTCAAGTCACGTCAACGTCAACGTCAACATACAACGGCTGTTTGACGTCAAGATTTTGACGACAACCCCTCGGTCGATCGGCCCGCGGCCGTTCCCGTCATCGATATATCCCAAGCTCCATTGCGAACTTGCGCCAGTCACGGGCTGTACAAGATAGCGGCTCTGGAACTGGAGTCACGCCCAAACCGTGCCAGGTAGCGAGACGACAAGGTGAGAACACAACACGCAGAAAAGAAGGCTTTGGAAGTTGGCTGATCAGCTTGCAGGTTGATCAGGGGGAACTTACAGGTTGATCAGGGGAAACGAAACGAAACGAAGAAACGAAACGAAACGAAACGAAACGTGGCGAGGTCCGAGAAAGCAGCCCAACCAAGCGCTTTATTTCCGCGGGTATCTTGTAGCTCGATCATTATTGAAGATTCTTCCATCGGGCGATAGGAAGGTAGTAGGAATCGAAGACCCAGTATCGTCGGCGGATACCCTGCCACGTCGCCGCATTGAGGGGCTCGACCTTGATCGGAACAAAGTCGAGTTCGAGGCCGATTGCCGCGAGTTCGAGGGAGATCAGCTCGCAAGCGACCCCATGAAAGAAAGGATTGAAGGGGCAACAGCCATTGAAGAACGAAAATATGCCGTGGGGCTTGGCGAGGAGTCGCGGAAGCGTGCGGAAGAAGTCGCGCATGTCATTGTACGTTTCTGCGTAGGTGTCATAGTAGACGGAATCGAAAGGACCAAAGGTAGGATCGGCGACGGCCGATTGCCAGCGCTCGGCGCGGACGAGAGCGCGATCAAACCAGCCACCAGCGCGCATGGAATCGATGACGGTGGGGTGCGCCTCGACAATGGTGTGGCGTCGAGGACGGCGCTCGCGTAGGCACCCGTCGATGATCCCCATGCCGTGGCCGACGTTCAACACGCTCAGGTCGCTTTTAGCGCGCAAAATCGCGCACCATTCGTGCGGAAACTTGCCGCTAAGCACGTCTGCCGAAGCCTCCATGAGCGGCCGTTCCCTGCGAGAGCATCGAGCTAACGAGCAAAAGGCGCGGTTACCACTCCATCATGACGGCGTCGCCGTTGGCATCGACGAGCGTCTCCGAGTCCAAGGCGACGTCGCCGGCGAGGTAGCCGTCGGTCGTCCGGTCGTCGGAGGTCGTGGTATCTTCGAGCGCCCCGAAAAGGAGCTGGGCCTGGACGCCGGCGTTGACCAACGCGTCCACGCAAGCCTGACTGCCGCTCGCCATAGCGTACTCGCCCGCGCATTTGGCTTCTCGGTCGAGGGCGTTCCACGGCGCGCCACGTTCGAGAAGGAGCCGTACGCCTTCGACGCAGCCGGCTCCGGCCGCCGCCATGAGCGCCGATTTCCCGCTTGTCGAGTCCTGGAACGACGCCGCGACCACGTTGCGATCAAGCACGCGCCTGCATTCCTCAACGTCGCCAAGGCTCGCGGCCTTGATGAGCCCTTTCCCTTCGGCCGTCGCGCCGTCCTCAGACGTCTCGCCGGGGCTTGCTTCTCCCTCCATAGCCAATAGATAGATAGCCGGGTATACGTATCAGGACGATCTCTGGACGATACGATGCCGACGATTAAAGAAATTAAAGGATTCTTGTCGCCCCTCGCACTCGATGACGCGCAGAAGGCGTCCATCTTCGCGAT
Source organism: Chrysophaeum taylorii (assembly GCA_029834535.1). NCBI lineage: Eukaryota > Pelagophyceae > Pelagomonadales > Pelagomonadaceae > Chrysophaeum > Chrysophaeum taylorii. The sequence goes on along the minus strand of JAQMWT010000620.1, from coordinate 21,799 downwards.
CGCCGAGACCGTCGACGACCTGCGACTGGCGACGGACGAGGAACTCATGCAGGTTGTTACGCCGTGGAAAGCCCTCGCGCGGAACCGGTTCCTGCGCGCGGTGAGGGCGCTCAAGCCGTCATCGACGCAGGTGCCGCCAACAAATGTACCAAGAGGCGACTTGGGGGGTCAGTTGCCCAACGAGGAGCGGGCGGAGGAGAAGCTGCTGTCGCCAGACCAACGCGAATCTCTTATTATTCTCATGAACTACGACGGCTGGACCAGGTTCAAGACCGCGGGCAACACCACCTACAAAAGGCCGAATGACGTCCCGGGAAAGTATGAGTTGTATCGGACGCTCGTGGACGTGGCGATTGATTGCTACCACCTGGATGCCGAGGATCCGAACGAGGACCCGAGACGGGTGGTGGACGATCCCGCTTCTTCCGTCGACGAGCCAGAGGATCAGGGCGTCGAGCCGGCCGCAGTCGTGGAAAAAGAAGCAGGAGGTGTCAGACAAGTGTCGCGGGTTGATTCAGAAGTTGTCGACATCGTGAACGACACCCCCTCACTCTGGGTGTGCTGCGACAAGTGCGATAAATGGAGGCAGCTGCCGTGCACCATCGATATGTCGCCGGAAACAGAATGGACGTGTGAGATGCACCCGGATCGGGCATGGCGGCGATGCGACATCGCCGAGGAGCCGCTCACCGATCATGATTTACACATCTACGAGTGCAAACGGTGCGGCGACCAATTCGCAACGCCGAGCGATCTCTTTCTGACCGAAGACGACTTGAAGTGCAGTAAGTGCGAGCGCACGAGCGAACCTTTAAAGAAGAAGCAGAAGACGAGGAAACGGACGTCTTCCAGGAAACTCAGGAAATTTGTGACGACGAAAGGCAAAGCGCTTCCCAAAATCGGCGACATCTCACCAGAAAGTTTGTGCATGAGATACAACGTCGAACCCAACACCCGCATCGTCTTTACGAGGGACGTCAACCCGAGGTCAAAGCTTGTCTCGCCCGGTGGCGTGGCGTCCGCTATGCGCTATGCCGCATACTGCGAGGCCTCAACCATCCTTGAAGCCCTGCAGTTAGCTGGAAACAAAGCCATTCACGACATAAAGTACGACCTCAAAATGGGCTGGGCAAGACTCATTAAGGACAGCGAAGAACGGCGTTGAGCTTCAGAACGCGAGTCGTCGCACTTATCAGCGCACCACGAACTCGCTGAATCTGCGCCCTCCTCGTGCGCCACCGCCGCCGCTGCAGGCGATTGGGTTGTGTTGTGTCTACCACCTAAGGCGTTCTAATTACGGGGTAGTACTGCCGCGACCCCGAATTAATAAGAATAAGGCACGTGGGGGGGGGAGGTGAAGAGAAGGGGTGAAGAGAGAAGAAAGGTGGTGAAGAGAACAGAGGAGGTGGTGACCGGAGTGTGGCGAGGAGCTACGCGAGGCAGTAGTAAGACCACACGTTGTCCCCGGCAAGCGAAACGAGCTGGCTCCACCACGATTGGCCAGCCGGGGCGTACTGGATCTCTAGCTTTCCGAAGGTCTCGCCGGGGGTGGTTTCGTGCTTCTTCATAAGGCTATCCGCACCCTGTCGCATGTTCGCGTCGTACTCAAAGCTGTTGTTTGAGCTGACCCGGGTGAGGATGGTTTTCCCGCGTACCCAGTTTGAGTCGACGTCGAGGTCGGGTTCGCCGCCCGCCGCCTACTGTGGCGGCAACTCCTGACCGCTAAGGCTTACCCCCCCTTCTTGAGGCTTGATACCCGTTCAACGGGACACCTTTCCCTATCTTCTTAGTGACGACATCATACCTCTCTCTTGTGAGAAGCATTCTTGCCGTATTCTTGTAGTATTCTTGCTATCATATACCATCTCTCCATCTTGTTGAGAGGCTTGGTGAGCGTGAGCAAGGTGTGTGGCGAGCATATCCGACCCCGCGTCCGTGTTTTCCTCGTTCAGTGAGGTCTAGGACGAGTCGGTGAGTACCCCCTTTGTCACTTGGGGGTCGGGAAGGTTTTTCTGTGCCGCCATACGTGGTGGAGAATATGAGATCGTGCGATTACATCGGTCGCCGACGAGCGACTGCTGCCGTAAGTGTTGTATTACGTGGTCCGGATTTGTACGTGCGCCCTGATCAAGCACACGGAGTTCCATTGGACCGGCTTGCGTTGAGAATATACGCGAACGTTGTTTGTGTTCGTACGATCCGAGTGACGACGAACACGCGTGCGAGTTGGAAATCGCAGCGCATTCTCCCGGGAATTGATTTTGGTATAGCTGAACGGTGGAAGCTGTTTAGCGAGTGGGATCGCTACCCACGGGCATTTTTGAATTGCCAGCGGATTGGAATTCCGCGAGTGCTGTTTTTACAGCGACAGATAGCGTTGTTGGAATCAACGTGAATTATTTCGAGTGATCGGATCCGGACGTGTTTCGAGATTCTTGATCGATATTTGATACAGTGTGGAGATAAACGCAGACGTGCGTGAGGAAGAATCTCCTCCAGTTCTTCCCGCCGCCCCTGCGATAGGCCGCGAGGAAGGTGAATTAAGAGAGGCCGAGGCAGTCGACGTTGCTGACGTGCCCCCTGATGAGCCTCCGGATACTGCCTTTTTTTCGCCGTTGAGTCCAACGACTCCGGACCGTGGCGAGCGTGTTACTATTGAGCGCGGATCTGCAGCCCGAAGTCGACTTCGTGAAGACCTCGAGCGGAGACGTCGCGAAAATGAACGATTAGCTGAGCTTTTTGCTCGTGAAAGGGCTGAAGAGAAAGATGAAGCGGCTCGACGAGAAGTTGATATGCTCAATGATGCATTACAGCAAGAGACTGAGACCTCGAAGACCCTACGTGAAGAGGTTGAACGATTTCGTCGTGAACGTGATGAATTGTTAGCCGAACGTACGCGTCGGGAGAGTAGCCGCGAACGACCCGTGAGTCGACCCGAACCGGAAACGCCCGTGAGGCCGCCTGAACCGGAAAGGAACGCTGAAACGGGGAATGAACCTCCGCCCCGAGTCGATACGGAGACTGAGGGTAGGGCGGACGTTGAGAATGAAGGTACGAAAATTTTACGGGAATTATCGCGGGGAATATCGCAGACAGTTGCCAGCGCCTTCGAAAAGGGCAACTTGAGCCGATCCCGTCGACCCACTTCCAGTTTGAAGCCTGATAACTTCAAACTCGTCATCGACGGCCGAGACCAACGGCAATTCAATTTGGATTCGGCGGCGATGATGCATACTTTAGCAGATGACCATTACTCGGTCGAGAAATTACGTTACCCACTACCTGTGCATGTGCGGGACACCGTTGCTCCAATTTTTGAGGAACACTTGCAGAAATACGAGGAGCTCTGCGATGAGCTACCGCACGGTCCGTCGTTTTACTTGAAATTGGATACTGACGATGAAGAGCATGGAGCCTCGGTTCGTCGTATCCGTCGTCTTAACAAGACGTATTGCGACAAGATTTTGGATTATTTTAGATCGACTTGTCGACCTCCGCGCACGCAGCAGGAGCTGCTTGACAAGCTTCGGAAGGTCACCCAGGCTTCAGTTCCGAAGAAGTCTGGGGAGCGGCACGTCCAGACGTATTGTACCAGATTCCAATCTGAAGCCTTGGAGTTTTGTTCCGTGTCCAGCCGCACGATGGATGATGTCGATATCCTTGACCAGCATCTCAGTGGATTGACGTCCAAGGAGTTGAGGGCCCGTGTGCGGACTATGAGGAGCGGACATCCTGATAGTTACGTGACTTTTAAGTCGATGGTAGCGCTTATTACGCGGCTCGAGAACGACTTACGAAAGTTGATGGAGGAGGAGAAGGACCAAGGCCCTCCTAATCCGAAATCGAATAAACCGCCGCGAGGGCGGGGAGGTCGAGCTATGGCCTTCGATCAACACGCCAAGCAAGATGCGGATAAACCGTCTGGGGATACGGATCCGCTGATCTTACGAGATCCTTTTCTGCGGGGCAAGAGAACGTGCCCGCACTGTGGGTTCTTCTGGACCACCCATGATGAAGATGAACACGGAAATCGCGTAGTTTGCAACCGCGATCCGGATCGTTACTACTGTGCGATGTGGAAGCGAATTCGTAAGCAGAAGAAGCAGCCCATATCGCGGTCCGATTGGGCGAAGCGTGATGATGCATCTCATGCGAACGCCACGCGCGGATCGGAGTCTTCTAATGAAATTCAAACGGCCCTCACCGATCTTGGAAACACAATGGCGACCATGGTGAGCGAGGTCAGAGGCACCAAGGATACTACGTCGTTTTCTACACGACAGCGAGACGGACGATCACCTTCTAGACGATCGTTAGCTCTAGTCGCAATTCGCGCCGGCGCCGACGTCATCGACATTACGATGACGAGTATGACGTAGGCAGATATCAGGGTAGTTCGGGACATTCGAGCGCAACCTTCGCGTTCCAATCTTTATGCGACGCGCCGCCAATGTCGGTGGTTGTCTTTTACCCGACGGCGCGCCCTGCCCGAGTCTCCGATGATGTTGCCGATGTCGCTGAGCAGCCATCGTTTGCAACAGGAGCAAAATACCACCAACGCTCGGATCGTTCGGTGGCCTTCTACGTTGTATGTGGAAGCAATATCCGATGCTACTTTGGATTCTCCACACTACTGGGAAGACTCAGATTCGGAGACCGACGAACCCATGCCGCAGGTTCCAGTGTCCCCCCATTCGTCAATGTGCATGTCTTGCAGGGCAGTTCACGATGATGACGTTAGACCTTTTTTGAGTTCACGTCGGGGACGACGTCTTCTTTTCCTACGGGGCCCCCCGAGATCGTTTTAGCCCATGTTCTAGCCGATACAGTTTTGGTCGCAGCAGAGCAGACCACAGCGGCGCCGATGGAGGAGAAGTTGACGGGAATGTCCGATTTGATGGACGAGAAACGACGATTACCAGAAGAGATAAAGGAGGAGTTATATGTGCCTCCGATTGAGAAGTGTCAGAACTTGTTGTCAGCGAAACTGGGGAATGAGGGAGCAGCCGAAGCGGCGAGCGCCAATATAGATTTAGCGGCGAGATGTAGAACGCCAGATATAGCAGCGGTGACGATGCAGATGCCGGGCGATGCGAAACCGGAGATACGATGTCATCACACTGCACTGTCGCCGAGCGATGGGGAAAAGATCGAGCAAGATCTCATCACCATCGGTTGCCTGGACCCTGGTACCCTTACGTTTATAGTTGGTCATATTTATAGACGACGAGACGGGCCGAAGTTTGCAACGACTTTAGGCATGGATGGAATCGCTGATGTCTCTTATATTTATCGTTGTATGGTTGAAAAACTGGAAAGGATAGCATCATCCTTGACCGGGGCGATCTTCCAGTCGAGCGCACTTTGTATGGGTCAGGATTGAACAAAACGACTATCCACAAATGGGTTGCATTGCGGATTGCGCTTGCGGACGACGTAGCCGTTCCAGTTGTTGCTATTGTGGCCGATACTAATCATCTATTTTTGCTGGGAGCGCGCGATATTCGGGTGTTTGGAGCCATAGTGGACTACCCGCGGAATCGCATTGCGTTTATACTCACACAAGTCGCTTACGGGCGCAAGAAGTTAAAGGTGCAGGATCGACGAGTCGATTCTCCGATTTTGACGTTCAGAACAACTTATGACGAGAGCAGTCCCGTGGTAGTTCAGGTTTATGGGCAACAGCACCATGCGATGCAGCAAAGCCTGAGCACAGTTGAGAACCGAGTCTACGCTCGCTTGTGCAAGATTGAAGACCTCCAGCGTCCACCGCCGAAACGAGCGGGAGCTTCGACTACTTGGGGAGTTCCTCCAGTTACGCCTTCTCAAAGTTCGAACAGCGATGCCTATGAAGTGATAGCCTATGCTGCGCGCACGATGAAGGTCGAGCCTGGGCGCACCTACTGCGTGACAGTCGCTCTTTCAGACCCCGTGGAAACTGGGCAAGTTTATGTTGCTACGTCTTCTGGGTACGAGCAACTCGGGGTAGTCGATGGAATGTGTTCTTCTCCTGAGGATGATGATAAGTTCGCAGCTCGAGTGGCGATATCTTCTACCCAGGATATGCCGACCGTGATCACTCAAGGTGAAGTCCTTGCTTTGGGCGATATTGTTCGTTTTGATGACGAGCTGAATGCTGAGACGGTCGACGATTTAACGAAGGATGGTGAAGCCGAATCTAACAAGGCTAACCTATCATTCACTGTTTCGGTCGCAAGCCATCTTACTCAAGGCAATGCGGCTCCCGAACTGATGCTTTTGAGCTCAGTGCAGAAGGCGTCTCCTTCTGCCGATAAGAAGAAGAATTCTCGTCAAGAATCGCTCGGTAACGACGATTTCGACCGACGAACTGACGAGGAGGAAAAGAAATGCCGAGAAGTTACAGAATGCGAGATTCGCCGAAGGTTTGAAAAGGTCCACTGGGTGCCGATCACGTATCGCAAGGTTGTGATGCTCTTCAGCGGCGCCGGAGGAAGTACTTTAGGACTGCAACGAGCGAACGAGTTGTGCGGGACGTCGTTTCGAGTCGTCCTTGCTCTTGACTCGTCAACAGCTGCCAACAAGGTTCATCAGAAGAATTTTCCGAAGATACCTGTGGTTCAGCACACGCTCTGTGGACGATATGACTCGACCCTCCGGTTGATCAAGGCTTATTTGCCTGAAGCGGAATGGTCATCGTCGATGTGTATAGCGTCTCCGCCCTGCGTTCATTCAGCACTCTGCAACTTGACATCCAGAGATGTTGGCAAGGGTGTTACGGCCACTAACTGGACGATGAAGCTGTGCAAAATGGCTGGCTTCATGATGTGGCTGATTGAACAGGAGGCGTCCATTATTTCGTATATAGCGCGCTTACACCCTTACGTGTACGTCGTCAATTTTCATGATATCACACCTACTCTGATGAGCTCTCGCGTGCGATTGTTGGTTTCCAGTCACCCACTGCACTTGCAAGAGGCTCCGAAGACATGTGTGAACATGCAACAAAAATTTGCTGCAGCTTTAGGTTATGCTCATGAACGCCACCTTCTCCAGCTGAATAATCTTGGCTCGTCCCGAGAAGCAACAGATACGGCTTACACCGTTACGCGAGTTCCTCTTCGTTTGGGACCGCATCGCTCGGACACTCCGCCTTTGACTCTCAAAATGACGGCCGAGTTGCTCACGATGCCGGTGGATCATGATTGGGCTAGCTTGTCTAAGACAGATTCGTTCAAACATTTAGCATCTGTCGTCCCTCCAGATACTCTTGCGATTTTAGCAGTCGATCTGCACAACTCCGTGACCAGAGGCTCCCGCCAAAGTGGTGAAGTCCTGCCGACTGCGTTGAGCCCGACAGATCGATCCTTTGAGAAATATTTACGAATCTCCGACACCACCTTTCGTCACGTAGAGATTCCGCTGTTAAATACGCGTACTCGTGTCGTTAAGTGGGTGTCCAAGGATGATCTCCAGGATCCTACTAAATGGGAACCGCCAGAAGTTCCTATGCTTCCGCTTCCACCAGATGCGCCGGGGACGGCTCATGCTTTTTCTGCTGCCCCCGACAATCAAAAGTGGACGTTCCGCCGGATCCTGAACCTGAACAGGAGCCGAAAGTAAGGAGCGAGCCGAATGTGCGCGTCAAAGGTGAAAAGATCAATAAGAGCCACCCTGAGGTGAGGTTCAAATACGAAGAAAAGTTCGATGTGCCATGGAAGGATGCGCCGCGCGATGCGGACGGTGTACCGTTACCGCAGATTCCCGAGCACGTCAAGGACAATGATGCGATGAAAGTCGTAATTCCGACGAAGGAAGAAGTTGAGAAGGTTGTTCGAGATCTAGGAATTCCCGACAACCCGCATCTGGATGATGATGCGAAGATGATGTTGAGCCATTGCGTGCAATACGCGTGGGCTTTCTTTGATCCGATTATGAGACCCGTGGACTCGCCACCGGTTTCTCTACGCTTTAAAGACGCAAACGCACGACCGATCAAGATGACGCCTTATAGGTTAACGCCCGCAAAGCTCGAGTGTCTCAGAAAGCAGATCACTGAGTGGTGTCGTGATGGAGTCATCCGACCGGCGAACTCTCCGTGGGGATTCCCTGTACTGATGCTGCCTAAGAAGGGAGCCGAGGCCGGGACGTCGAATGCTTTTCGTGCTGCCGTTGACTTGCGTCAGCTCAATGATCAGCTGGTCAATGACAGTTGGCCGAATATTCGTCAAGATGGTGCTTTGGCTTTTCTTGCCATGCGCCGTTGGCGGACGTGCATTGATATTCGATGGGGTTATCAGAACTTACGTTTGGACGCCGCTGCTCAGGACGCTGTTACGATGGTTAGTCCACTTGGAGCCCATAGTTTCTTGCGCTTGCCTCTAGGAGTAAAAACAGCAGGAGCTCTCTTTTGTAAGCAGATGGCTAGCGATTTGTCCAAATGGATGTATAAGGACTTGGTCGCGTTTGTCGACGATATTATGATGGGATATGTGAAGAATTATTCGAAGATTGTGGAGCCGCTTAGGCGATTGTGTCTTGAAGGCGTTAAGTTTGAGTGGACGCCTGAGTGCCAAAAGGCATGGAACACGATCATCGAAGCTTTGGTGGATTCTCGTGGAGTTTATCATCCTGACTACGATCTTCCCTTTCAGATCCGCTCGGATGCTTCTAAGGATGGTCTGGGTGCGTATCTTTTTCAGCTCGTGGAAATCAAGGACGGAACCAGCAAGGTGACACGAGAGGAACGAGTAATTGAGTATTGGAGCCGAGCTGTGCCGAAAAAGATGCGGAACTATGAGCCTCGCCGGCTAGAGCTCCTGGCAGTTTTTCTTTCTCTTGAGCATTTCCGCTCTTATATCGAAGGTCACAAGACGATCCTTGAAACAGATCATCGCAACTTGACTTTTTTAAGAAAGGCGAAGCACTCGTCTGGGCAGTTGGCTCGATGGGCGATGCGGCTCGCCAATTTTGATCCTGAATTGGGTTACAAGACAGGGAAGTCGCCGAGAAGGAGCATCCCTGGCTGTCTCTCTCGCAATCCTATAGATCATGTCATCGAGACGGACGAGTTTGGTGAATCTGGTGTGCCAAGAACTCCCTCGTTCTGTTGATGATGAAGGAGTACCTTTACCTGGGTGCCATGTCATTCTGTCGTTTGTTACGACTGAGTTGCCTGTGGAGGAAGAGGAAGAAGACCTCGATGATCCGATGCAATTGGTCACGTCTCATGCTACGAAACAACGTCAGAAGCAACGACTGCAGACCCAGCCTAGTATTTTCCGTGATGCCGATGATTACCAAGAGTACATCGACAAGATTCCGGATAATTTGACTTGGTAGAGATAGCCAAAGAGCAGATCACTGATGCTACTTGCGAGGACATTCGTTATCGCATGGCTCAGGGCCATTCTCTTCGTCGGTACGGAGCCAATTATCGCTATCAAGTGGTGAAAGGAGTTCTCTACCGTGCCGCACCCGACTTGCACCCGATGATAGTCGCACCCCGAACTTTACGGACGCGCATCATCCGATTGTACCATGACACGCCTCTCAATGGTGGTCATATGGGTCGTCAAAGTACAGTGCAGTCGATACTTGAGCTTTTTAGGTGGCCCCATATGTCTAATGAGGTGGGTGCTTACATTGCTGGTTGCATAGTGTGCAAGAAAGCTTGTACGCCTGAACCAAAGAGAGCAGATCTGCTTCAGCAACCGGTGTATGATGGTGATTGTGTCGTCCTTTGTATGGATTTGTTTGGACCTTTGCCCAGTGCTGGTCCCGAGACATATCTCATCGTCTTTTTGATCCATTTTCTCATTTCTTGATTCTTGACGTACTACACCATAAGACTGCTGAGTCAATCCTCGAGTCTTTTGTCGCGAATATATTACTCAAAGGTTATCTACCTCAGAGGATTCGTACCGACAATGGGAAAGAGTTCGTCAACAAGTTGATGGAAGAGTTTTGTCATCTTTCAATGTTCGGTATAGTACCACGATTCCGTATCATGCTCAGGCTAATCCTGCGGAAAGGGTCAACCGCTTTATCAAGGCTTTCCTCCGTGCGTGCCTTCAAAACCGCAAGATCGCGGAATGGCCCGAATTCGCGGAGTACATTGCTTTCTGTTACAATCGTAAGTTTATTCCGGGGACTCAGATCTCACCTTTCATGCTTCGTCTTAACCGGCAGCCTTTATTGCCAACCGATTACACGATCATGGATCTTGATGTCCGCCGCCTGCCGAAAACTCGCTCCGATGTTGTGGCAGAGACTCGCGAGAGGCTGAAGTTCTATACCGCTACGGTGAACGAAGCTCGTGAGAAGGCTCTTCGTAAACAACGTCTCGCCTATAATGCGGACCATGTTGATGTGGAATATGAAGAAGGTTCACATGTTCTGCTCTACATCCCTTTTCTTCAGAACAAGCTTCGACCGGAATGGCGCGGTCCATTCGTTATTTTGTAACGCTTGTCCCCAGTCACTTACAGGATTGAGTCTCTTGATTCTCCTCCCGAACGCCGTTGTGTTCATGTTAGCCAGATCACCCCTGTGATGGTTTCTCCAGTGGTCGATCGAGCTGTGCCCAAGCCCAAAGAGACCTTTCGGGATGATTACAAGCATGGTAAGTTCGTTATCTTTCGGATTTCGGATAATAAACGGTCCGATTGGCGAAAGAAGATTTATGTCGCTGAGGTTTATGAACCCTATGATTATGTGAATGATCGAGTCGCTCTGCATTTCTATGCTGATCTCGGTCCCCATGACAAGGCTTCTTATTACAAGCCTACTTCACATCTCTCTACTCGCAAGCTTAAGCCGGAATACAAGGACGTGGACGGTCGCAGTTTCACCGACAAGACCAAGGTCAACAACAGTACCACTCCTTGTGTCACCGACTTTGCCCCGCATGAGATCGATGTGTTCATTCCTAAGTTCACTTTGCGTGGTGGATGCGTTCCTGAACCTGTCGTTGAACGTGCCTACAAGAAGATTCGTTCTCGAGGTGCTCATTCAGCCAAGGCTCGTGCTTCTCGCCGGACTCGCTGAGGGCAGCTCGTGTTCTCACCAGGGGAGTCCTGTGGCGGCAACTCCTGACCGCTAAGGCTTACCCACCCTCTGCAGAGTATTTAGCAAGCAGTGGTAAGTCACCTGGGAAACCATCCCGTCTCATCGTGAACGTCTGGAAGGTTAATTCGGGGAATGAAAGGTTATTTTCCCTATATCCTCAGAACACGACAGGCGGCATCTAGACCTACACGAGAAAGGTTAAGTGTATAGTGCTACATACCTCGGGACGCGCTAGACCATGATGATGAGCGTAGGCACAAATCAGAGGACTATTAGATTGTGTAGAAAGGAAGAAGAAGGGTAAGGAAGAGATCACGTTCTCAACGGACTCAACGGACGGATAAGGGTAAGAGGCAGCAGATTTCTCTGCACCCCCTCGAGATATCTTAAGCGCAAGGTGCGACTGTAGAGCATCTCTTGAGAAAGAAGATGATGAAGAAGAAAAAAAGGAAAGGAAGGAGAATACAGTCTTGATGGTCGCAGAGGTCACATAAGAGGCATCAAGAGTGTAACAGGGTGTCTTAGGGCTGTCTTAGGGCTTGGACTTGGTGGAGCTGTTAGCGTTAAGCGAGACAGTAGCTCTGTGATCTTGAACAGTGTTACAGGCAACACGTGTGCATTGGCTGTAGGAGGAAAGAGCCGGTTTTCCAGGGAGGTAATTGAAGCAATGGCTGCCTGTAGATCTGTGTGTAGAGATAGATTCTCAGCGCTAAGGGTGTTGACCTTGCGAATATATAGGCGAAGAGTTTCCTGGAGTTGTTCGACTTGTTGACGCAATGCATCGACATCATCAGGCGAGGCAGAGGAGCGGGTGTGTCGATGGCGAAGACGTTTCCATAGTAGATTCTGATGAGGGAAGTGGTAGTTAAATGACATTTTGTTCAACACATGCTGTGCAAGTAGGGGTATTTCGTGTTTAGAAGTGCAGAAAGTCTTGACGTTCGGCCGAAGTATAGGTGGGACCGAACATTACATCCAAGAGTGATGGCGGCTTTGTATCGTCTGAGGATGATACGTAGTCGTCAAGGTGTTGTACCCACGATTGGATAACAGTATGAATCACATGGTGGTATTTGGTGGGCTTGAACACAGCCTGAGTTTTACGAGCTTGTGTTCGCTCGAGCGTTACAAGAAAGTTAAGATGCTCCAGGTGCATCTGAGTAATAAGCCGAAGATCCAGTGCCAATGGTAGTTGAGTAGTGGAGCTGTGGCTGCATCGATTACTGATAAGACTAAATGAGCAAGTGACGAGTGTTGCGTTAGATTCTGGTCAAGAGAATATGTAGCTCCTTGGCAAATGATACGGCGTATGATGGTGCGCGTATATGACCAGCTGAGCACCATTACAGGGGTTGGAAGGAGGTAGCATTACGTGCACATACGTTAGGTTGTATGGGCGCCTGATCGGTGTTGTGACAAGCACAACAAATGTTAGTGGTGATAGTTGAGATGGGAATATGACCATTCTTCTTGTGGTCATCTGTGTTGAGGTGACTCAGTACTTCAGTGGGGAGTTCACTAGGTGCTTGTGACTTCGAATTATATGTGGTAGAAGCAAGAAATGTAGGCTGCCCTAAATCGTTGAGGCATTGCGTACAGTAGGATGACAGGATGAAACGTTCACGTTTGGGGCCTCTGTAGCAGCCAATAGAAGTAATAGCAGGAGCAGCTTCCAAAATGTAGTAATGGGTAGGCGCATAGATATGAAGGTCGTAAGTTCCACAAGCAGTAAAGAGTCAGCAGATTCATATATCGAGTTGAGTGCCGTAGAGATTTCCGCTCATACAGAAGAAAAAGGGCGTAGCAGGAGTACGGAAGCTCTCAAAAAGAGAGAATCCTCGTTCAATCAGGGCAAAATCCATGTTGAGGCCATCCTGGAGTGTTAGGGATTGTAGTAAAACAGGTTCAGCTGGTGTCGGTGAGACAGTAGCAGCCTGGGAGGTAGTAGGAGTGACAGTGGTTATGGGTTGTCGCTTTTGAACCAACTTGGGAGAAGGCTCGGCCGTGGAGAGCGAGCGTGGAATTGTCCTTCGAACGACTGGAGAGATGCCACGGCCACGGCCACGGGAGTGCCAAGAAAAAGACATGAGTGACACTCACACGACACGTACAAAAAAAATGTGGCAAAAGAAGGTAGGGCCAGGGCTAGTTTGCTAGTTTAACGACGTTGCGGTCACTAGGGTTAGGCATCTTCAATCCTGTAAAGGATTGTCGTCAGAGGCATGATGCATACCGAGTAGAGCGAGGTGGAGAACTCAGCAGCAAGTGGCTTTGTAAACCATCCGCCACGTTCAGCTTGCCGGGAACATGATGGACTCGTATTTTCTGAAGCGATGGCTCACGGATCTCCATCGGTCGACAGTGCCTTGGATCGAGAGGACCCATCTGGGTTATTAGGGTGTGAACAGCGGCAGCATTGTCAGACAAGGAGGTAGGCTTCTGATGAAGCGCATATCTTCAGCAATTGGGTTGTCATTGTCATCGAAGTCGACAGGGTCAGCGGTGTTCTCACCATTAGCATTGTTGACGTAGAAGGTGGGGTTGACGACAAAGAGAGTTCCAGCAGCTTGCGTAGCCAAACAGCTTCATCAGCACAAATACTGAGGGCAATCAACTCAGCTTCATGAGTTGAGCAGGAGACAATCGGTTGAAGTTTGCTTTTCCAACCAGGAAGTTGAAAAGATAGAAGACAAACCCGGTGGTAGATTTCCTATCTTCCTGTGCTAAGGAAGGGGCATTGTCAGCGTCAACCATGGCAACTAAGGGGGGCATGCAGTAGTACATCCGTGGTTGGTAGTCGACCACAGTGGATAGATCAATTCGATTAGCGGAGACAGTGCGAAGGTGAGCTTCAATGGCATTACCTTTAGGGTGAAGCCAGAGGCGAAGTGAGCGGTTTTCCGGCTTCTTGAGGTAGCGAAGCAAATGTGCATGCATACCGCGCGAACATCTGCCCAAGGCATGCGAGAAGTCAGGTCTGCAGGCAACTTGCATGAACACCAGCTTGCCAAGGAGGGTTGCAAAGTGCGAATTGATGTACAACCTGTTTCAGTGCTGGGAGTGCCATCTTTATACTTGAAGGACGATGACATAGGATATTTAAGCGGGGTCAGTTGCTGCAAGACTGGGTGATCAGCGAAGGTCATCCAGCTTGGCTTGCACATCCAGAGAAATGGAGCCGTCAGATGTGCGACACACACGCATGCCTAGGAGGGTATGGACAGGTTCAAACTGCTCTACAGCATACCGTTTGTGGAGGGCATCCTGTAATTCAGTGAAGAGGGTCGTCATTGGACACAATAATGTCGCGTCTACAGACAGACTGCATACGACGAACTTAGCATGTGCGGATACTCGAGCATATAGGCAAGAGTCCGAATGCAGGGCGTAACCAAGGCTACGGAAGAAGCCGTCTATCTCTTTGTTCCAAAGGGATGGTGATTGCCGAAGTCCATAAAGTGACTTCAGCAGTTTCGGTAGACGTCGGCCCTTGTACTTAGCGTCATCGGGGTCGATAAGCTTGATGCCGTCTGGTAATTGAACATAGACATTGGCATCGATGTCAGACTGAACGAAGGCGGGGACGTCTGCGGTAGACAGGCAATTGCTTGTATGCTGCAATAGCTAGTAGTACCCGGATTGCGGTCATAGTGGCCATGGGGCTGAAGGTACCAAAGAAATCGGCAAGAGATGCTAGGAAGCCACGTAGTACGAGGCGAGCCTTGTGCTTAACGTATTTGCCTGCAGAGTCTGTTTTAATCTTCAGCACCATCTTGCTGTCAATAGGACGAGAGACACCGTCGGGTAAGGAAAGTTTGAAGCAGCCAAAGCGGATGATGTCGTGGAGTTCCTTGGCGATGGCCTTGAGGTAGGCGTGCCTGTTTTCAGGCTACAAGCCGCGGAGGCACTTGAGTTTATATTCAATGGAAACGTCCGCTTCTTGGACCTTATATTCGTCAGGACCAACAGTGGCTGGTGAATTATAGTTTAGCGACGTTGCGGTCGAGGCAGTGTGCGCAACTTCGGGATAAGCGGAAACAGCGTCAGTAGGAGTAGTAGGGCAGATTCCAGTTGGATATGGATAGTAGGGTCGGTACGTAAGACCGGGGTGATAAACTCTTTAGAGACCAGAAGGTATTCTCCAAGTCAGCCAGAGATGCAGAAGTAGCGCCAAACTCGGATGAGTTGTGATCAATAAAGCTGGTCGGCGCCAGGTACGTAAGTGCATATTGAAGGAAGAGTGCCGAAGGCAGCAGCGTGTTCAGTGAACGCAGATAAAAGGGGCTGAGGAATAGGGCACGTAGGTGAACCATCAGCAGTTAAAAGGTTGCAGCTGGGATGCTGGATGCGCACTTGGCGTGGGCGAAGTAACCATCGACGTGCGGGTAGCGGGCAAGTAAGTCAGTACGCAACGGGAAAAGAGACGAGCTAACAACGCATGTTCCCCCTCTGAGCAGATAGCAGACCAGAGGATACCACCACGGAGATGAAGGGCGGAGAGGGCGGGAGACTTGAACGTAAGAGTGGTGGCGAAGATCCCAGCGGAAATCGGCGAGCTTGCCACCAGCGGCTTTGTAAGCACCAATAGTAGACGATTGTAACCGGGCTCGGATAGTTTCCAAGTGGCCTTGCGAGTGTTAGGCTGTTTGGAACCTGGGACAAGAATGAGGTCATCTTGTGCAAAAATTTCTGTAAGAAGGAAGCAAGGGCGGCGGTGACATAGAGCCAGATTCGTCGGCGGTAGCGTCAGAAGAGGGAGAAGAGGCCGGAGTAGGGGACGAAGAAGGAGGAGCTGAAGGAGGTGGGGAGTGCCCCCTCTGAGGATGAGGAGTCCTTGTCCCCCTCTGAATGACATGGTCTTGCATAGTGGTGTGGGGTGTGAGCGAGAAAGGCGCGGAAGGAGCGTGTGGCGGAGGAGCCTAGGAGGTAACATTCAGCGCCAAAATCTTGAGCATATCGTTGGGGAGTGCTGAGTTGGTTGTAGAGTAGCACGGACTCAGAATAGCATGATGAATGCGCTCGAGCGTGGCGTTCGGGAGAAGGTTATAGCTTTGAACGGTGTGTATCACCGCCCATGGGAACATGATAGCGGGTTCCACGATCTTGGCGCCACGATAGTGAGCATTAAGGAGAGAACGAAGGCGAGTTGAGGAGGCGGAGGCGATGAAACCGATGGCAGACTCAACTTCAAAGTTAAAGTGGTGCATGTACGGCGGGAAGGCAATGAGTTGAATGCCCTTATCGACGCGGTACAGGGAATGTGTGCTGGCTAAAGTAAGGCTTGAATAATCGGAGTAGAGGGTGCGCATGTGCACGTTGAGTTTGTACGACAGAAGTCATACACAAAATCCAGAGCTTGAGTGAACTCCGTGGCGTTGGTGGTGCGTGTAAAGTACACCAAGAGAAATTTCGAAATGAGTTCCTTGAAGACGATGATATGTGTGAAGCCTCCCCATTCGGATGGGATGGTCACATAGCCGCCGTCGCACGCCCAGTGTGGGTTTGCTCAAAAGAGGGCTTGGTCGCATTGAAATGCTTGTGCGGGTGGCGCTTGTTGTGTGCGATGCAGTCGGTGCATAAGACGCGATATGGTATGTCAGAAGCAGAGAATCCAGGGCGAGCATGTACGTTGGGGGCCTTGGCAGCGACGTTGTCGGGGCAGTGATGCACCCGGTGAAAGCGTTAGCACGTTCTTTGGCATTGAGATATTCGGTGGATCCGTGTGCGAGGACTTGCGAG
Source organism: Chrysophaeum taylorii (assembly GCA_029834535.1). Taxonomy (NCBI): domain Eukaryota; class Pelagophyceae; order Pelagomonadales; family Pelagomonadaceae; genus Chrysophaeum; species Chrysophaeum taylorii. The sequence goes on along the minus strand of JAQMWT010000620.1, from coordinate 5,011 downwards.
GAATTGGATGAGCGGGAATGTGCCGTTTACGCCGAACATCGAACTTGAGTTCGGTGTCTAAGGCAGGGAAGGCGGCGGTTCGTCATCCTGGTGCACAGCAGGGTCACTTGGAGGTGCATCCTCATTATCACGAGTAGCGAGAGTATCTTCGTAGGACGACGATATAGTTTAACGACATTTCGGTCAAGCATTGCTGAAATAGACATCAAAAGATTGTGCCAAAGACAAGGTATCTGTGCTGCACGTGGTGGAGGCTTGGTCAGCGGTCATGAAATTGGATACATAGGATTTCTTCGTCACGGCAGCAGTATGTTGGAAGGTAGGGTCCAACATTAGGGATTAATATCGGCGACGATGAGCGAAAGGTGCTTGTACAGAGTGCTGTACGTACCGGCAGGCAGAGCATTGCTGAGCATGTCACAGCAAAGGTCATGGCGTAGAGACAATAGGGAAGATTCCTGTTGTTTGGTGTGGTTGTTAGCACGAATCAACTCCGGTCGAGTGGGGTAGCGTAATTTCCCGTTGCGAGGGTCGAGTAAAATAATATTGGCATACCCTCGGACGGTTGGCAATGGAGCAAGCATTGAGTGGATTTTAGAGCCGAGTTTGCGGTCACTTCCACGAAGGTACCCAATATAGCGACTATGAGATGGTGATGATCTTCAGAGCAAAGAGAATCCTGTAATGAAAGAGTGTCGGTGGTTGTAAGGTCAGCCATAGTAAGCTGAACAGAACCTGTGCAGATAAGAGTGCAAACTCAGGAACGGGTATCCGGAGGATCGGGGAACACCCGGATCAGTATTCCGGATATGTAGGTTAGGTAGCCAAAGGCGCTTGGGAATGGCGTAGATGAGCCACGATCTTTAGGAAGAGGGCGTAATGATGGACATGAAAAGTAACCTTGTGTGACGGTTGGTTAGTTTCGAAAACGGTTATGTAATAGGACACAGGAGTGGGTGAGTTAGTTGTAAGCTTGCAAACACGTTGAGAGGATTGTAAAAATCTTGACGTTATAGGGATGTGTGCATTGGGTAATGGCTCCATAGAGGAGCGTTTAAAGCACAACGGATGGTAAGTACACTCGGATTGAACAGAGTGATACGTTGCTCGTGAGCCTGTTGTGAGTGAAGGCGTGCATAGTGAGCGGCGGAGCCAATTGGGGAAGGGCAGGACTATCCACAAAGCGACCATAAACAACCAGATATATGGACCTGTCAGGTCGCGGGGATGTAGGGCAGGAACGTGGTACCAAAGGCGTTGATGCGAGTGGAATTTTTGTGGTGGCGTTTTCTATGGTGAGGTCGCCGTAGGAATCAGCCACGATTTAAGTAGGGGGCGATGGGATGGAGGATGGGCCACGATGATGGTTTAATGGTCCAGTAGAATATGGCGTGCGATGCATATCCACCTTTCTCTAGATTGGTAGTCGCCACAGGTAGGTCGGGAACCATCAACAACATCGACACAGTAATCAAGGGTAGTATAGATAGGTTGGCCACTGTGATGTGGTCTTGATGACAGTACTTATGCGGAGGCGTCTCAGCCAGAGTACCAGGGCTGGGCGTAGCTTGATGACAGACAGCATGCGTCGAAAAGAGAATCGTCAAGCTGCGTAAGTCTTCTGACTTGCTGTTTTAGTAAATTCCTGTTTGTGCAGGGAGGGTGATCTCAATTATATCACAATAGTGGCGCCTTTCCTCTGGTGAGATTAGGAAGATGGTTAATAAAGGCGGGGAGATTCAAATAATAGTACAGTAGGAAAACGGTGGCGTAACATACGAACAAGCGTATCATCAGACTCAACAACAACTTTTACGATATTTAAGCCTAAGTCATTAGGGCTTGAGACAGGAACGCCGGAGTTGACAAACCAGAACAAAGTAACATGACAGACAGAGGACGGAGATTGTGAGAAAACTGGCCGTGAGTAGTAGCGTTAATGGCGTATTTTGCTGAACAAATTTGTTCTGTTTCAGATTGAGAACCAAGGGCGAATCCGGCCGATCTGGTAAAACTCGTTGGAGTAGGTAATTGTAGTATGCCAGTAGATCCGTTTTCATGGTATCGCTTGAGAAATGCAAGGGAGCGAAGTTCCAGCCGCTGTCGCGCGCGATGTTGTAAGTGATACAAGGAAGCAGGTAAATTAGCTGCGCATAGTGAGGTATACGTACATCTTTGTCTATGCGGCTCGTGACAGCGCTGAGCTTTGGCTCAGCTCGATCATTGAACACGGTGGTAAGATTCGTGGTTCCACTCGAGCATGCTCAGGATAGCAGATGTCGGTCATGCGTGACATAGCGAAGTCGATCTTAACGTAGCCAACTTGTGATGATCTGGTAGGGGAATAACTGTTGCGTTAACATCATGTGTGACCCGTTGTTGTCCTGTTGCCGTCTGAATAACAATCGGCGTATGTGAGTCCAATGGAATTATATGATTGGGTATTGCGAAATCGTAGGTGGACATCAATGAGATGGTAGCACAAGAGTAAAATATAGGAAAAAGCAATGTGGAGGGACACTTTTACCTTCATGTAGTTGGTGAAGGCGTTTCCGAATGTGGGCAAGTAGTGGAAGTGGCTGTAAAAGTTTTCCAGCAATAACAGATTCGTTGGAATAATGATCGGTTGAACAGGTGGTGATGGTTCGTCAGCCTCATCAGCCATGCCGTGCTTTTCGTCAAATGACGATAGGGAGGTGGATCGGCATCCCTTGGGTTTCGCTTGTGGTGGTAGGTTGAGGGCAGATTGGACCTGTGAAGATAGCGAGGACAATAATGCTGGTGGTAAAGCCGAGATGGCGGAAGCGGTAAAAGATTTAGACACAGTATTGGGATGCCCGTGTGTTTGTATAGGAGGAGTGCGTTGGGGTGGGAGCAGTAACGACAGTATGGTGTTGTGGCTCCACGTGAACGACTTTCGGTCGAGATAGATGAACGTCTACATCAAAATGATGTCTTCTAAACATGACTGTTCGTTTAGACAAGTAAACTACGTTGTCCTCAGTAGATGTCGTTGACAGGATATCAGCTGATTGTATAGGTCTCAAATAACGTGATATTCTTGTTGTAGCTGAGCCGTGGTATCATTATCGTCACATGCTTCGTGAGTTCGCTACACTGTTACGCAGGGTGTTTAAGGTGTGGTTTGTTCGATCTAATAATTTCATGTTAGACCGAGAGGACGTCAAGTGCGGGGGTAAATTGGACGGTCATGGGACTGTCCGGCAGTTTTCTTGGTGACGTAAGAATCACCAGGACGATAATACGATAAATCGCTGCGAGAGAAAGGCTGGCGAGCATCATTAGAGTTACGCAAGCGTCTAGCATTAAACGTGGAAGATGTACCAGGTTGGGACGAAGTGACGACGAGTGTGTTAGCAGTTTGAGTCAGACTTTTGTCCGATGAGTAAAGGCATAGGAGTAACTTTGTTGGTTGAGATGATAAACCTCGACATAGGGTTGCCAAGAAACAGGGCGTTCTAAGCGTCTTTTGTTCGATCCATTTGATACTCGATGTATCTCTTCATAGTTTTTCTGCAAAGAGTGCCAAAGTCGAATTGAAGGTCAGTCTCTTCCTGGTTAAGTTGGTAAGAGATTTGCCTAAATGAGACAGCTTCGATAAATACGGACATACCAGTTAGGATTATAAACAAGAGTTAAATTGCTGTTTCAAATAAGACACATCAGTAGTCGCAACAGACTCGTAGCGACTAAAGGCGATGAGCATAATAGCTCGAGCCTTGTTGGGTAAATAGCTTGTTGTATATCTCATGATGGCGGGCCAGGCCGCAAGTGCGGTTTTCCAACACTTTCAAGATTGAAGTAAGTATGCAAGAATGTAGCGTACGTGAGGTGTGTGCCAGTCAGCTGCAGTTAACGAAAACATGGTAACCGGGGCACGAACAACACAGTGAAAGCGGTGGCTGGGTGCGCGCGATTTAAGATTCGTTCCTCTTCTAAGAAACGAGCATTGATTTCAGGACGTAATGTTGACAGTCAGACAGTGATTAGCTGAGCTACTTCTGCATCAGGTAGGTGGGGAAAGCGTTGTTGGAAATGCCATTCCTGATACTCAGGGGTAATTCATCAACAGCTAAACGGAGATCAGCAGCCCTATCGGTCTTCCATTCCAGGAAAACGCGATCGAGATTTGATTCCGGAGTTCGTAGTCCTTGCATGACCGAGTATATAAGTGCCACATGCGAGTCGTACTCGAGGAAAGCATCGGCATGACTGGACCATGTGTTGAAGCTGATATGGATTTGCAAGGATACTTGCGGTTCTGAAGCTGGCCGGTTTCCCTTCATGGAACTCAACTACAGGAGCTTCGAGCTTCAATATATCCGCACCTGTGATCGCCTGGTGCGGCTCGTGCTGCGTGTTCTGCCATAGCAGTTGACTGGGAACATGTGGGTTCAGTCACGCAGTTGACACTGTGGGCATTCTAAGGGGGTCTGTCTATCGGTCTATGTACACTCATCGATTTCGATGGAAAATGTTCTATATGACGACTGTGCAAGCTGTGAGTCCAGAGTAGTGTCGCTAAGCGTAGTCACTCAGGCAGCTGGTTAGTTTTGGTGCTCTCAAGGAGCTTGTTAAGTGCATGCATGGAATGTACACGGACGTACCAAAATATTCCATAACATGTGCAAGAGTACAGGTTAGCCAATTACACACATCAACATTGACATGACAATACGCAATGAACAGGTGCACACAAGGTTACACGATCACGTGTGCAAAAGATATTATACAGCCCAATGGTAATGGCGATATAGACAAGTGTCACATGCGAGGCTGGGCTGGCGCGGTAACAGCCAATACCCATAGGTTACGTGCATGTTGACCATGGACTCAGGGGCGGCCATAACCTAACAGAGTGACATAAGCAGTGGTAAGTCACCTGGGAACCATCGTGTCTCATGTGAACGTCTGGAAGGTTGGGGAATGAAAGGTTATGTTCCCTATATCCTCAGAACACGACAGGCGGCATCTAGAACTCACGAGAAGG